>QJPP01004738.1:0-110884 GCA_003996215.1 Jaltomata sinuosa
GCATATTCGAGACTGGGTCTCTATCTTGATACCGGACTTAATTCCGGACGACATGTTTTTATACTGAGTTTTAGTATGGGGTCTGGGACCTCCATGGACCTTGCCATCCGGGCCAGGGGCTACGGGCTGCGTGTGCCGGAGGAAGGGTATACGGTGGAGTAGAGGTATACGGGCAGTGTCCTTCCATGGAACCTACCTGCTGGGCCCGATCGGCACCGGAGGAGGTACATACAGAGATAACATTTCACTTGAGATCTTCATGCATCATATCATTCATTGTTTGAGGTTCCACCCTTGTTTGTTGTTTGTTGATTGTACGCTCCGGTAGTATGGGATGCCGGAGGGTTTGTTTTCACTTGTTTGTGTTCCTCGGTTGTATGGGCGGCCGGGGGACTGTAGGTAGACTCTTGCTATTTACTTACAGAATTATTCCCTGTTACGGTTAATTATGAAATTGGTTACTGCTATACTGTTAGTTGCTTGATTTGAGATTGATATGATTAGTTGGGCTTGATTCATGTCTCTAAGCATGCCTATCATTACTCTTTCTCTCTTCTTCTTACACTTGAGGTTACCGGTATACCGTCCATTTCGTAAACTTATTATGTATACACTGTTATTGCAAGGACCCCAAGTGCGTTATTTCTTACTTTCACCTGTGCCTATGGTGTGTATATTCTGCTTACTGGCCTCACATGTGGTTCTGTTGATTTCCCTCTGGCTAGTTCCTGTGTACCTTTCGTTGATTTCTGTGACTGCTTGCTTCTATTCTGTCTGTTACTACGCTTTTATCTTATATGTGCCCAGTCGGCCTATGATACCTACTGGGTACCTTATGCTTCGCATTTGGTGCTCACCCTACCCCCTGCATCTTTGGGTGCATATCCTAGCGTGGGCCATCGCCGTTAGATCGCTGTGATTCGTGCTTGGAGATCTGTTGGGGACTACTTCAGACTGAGGGTGAGCTCTTGGCGATCGGAGCTTAGCTTTAGTTTATCTTTTGCTTCATGTACTCTATTACCATTCAGAGACATCTGTATATATTGTTTGGATCATTTTCACTCCATGTATGTAGTTTCGGCTCTATACTATGATACCAGGTCTTGGGGTTTGGTTTAGTTTCCGCATATGTATATATTGATAGTCCTTTTGTCTGTTCTCTTCGTCTTGTTCTCTTATTTGTTAGATAGTAGCCCATTACTAACTGTTCTGGGCTACGGGAATTGGTTCACCTACCGGGGCTTGTAGGTGCCATCATGACCGAAAAATTGGATCGTGATAGTTAGAGCTTGTTTATAGCGGCCTCAAGTCACTTAAGGCTTGTCAGGACCGGTATTTCGGTGCTGGGTCCATTTGTTTGGTCGTATGATAAGTTTTGAAGACAAGTAAGTCGGCAAAAGTTATCGTAAGTTCCTTTAATAAATTTTCTGAACTTTGGGTAAAATGTCTCAGGGCTTTTCTCCAAATATATAAAGAGTTAGAAGTCCCCCGAAATACCAAATCGAAGGTCTACGAGTCTAGTTACCAACACATAAAACCTCACGTCCAACTGATCTCTGAGTAAAAAGTATGACTGTTTTACCGCGGACTGTCTGGCAGAAAATGGGTTGCGAACCGGGTCGGGTCAAAATCGATTTAAAGCCTCAACTTCACGTTTTAAAACGTCATTTCAGTTCTGAAACAGTGAGAAAACATAAGGGAGGATTCCAAGAGAGTTCTTGAGTATCAAAATCGTGCGTTGGTGAATTGCGAGCCTAAGTTTGAGAATTTATTAACATCACGTGTATTTGAAAATATTTTATTTGAAAGTTGAATTTGGTAAAAAGTTATATTATTATTACCTTTTAAAATATTTTAAAGGTTTATGAAAAATATTTTTGTTACGATATAATTGTATATGTATTTATTTTATAAGGTTTTTATACATTGTAATATTTTAACGGAGATAGTAAATTTAGTTATGTTGAAAATTATTATTATAATATAGTAGGTTTTATTTGAAATGATTTTTTATTAATTATGGTATATTCAAAAAGTTATATATATTTTACCATGAATTTATGCAATACCCGAGTATATACTTAACGGGACGAATTGGTTGCCACCTCCACTTCCACGTGGAAGTGGAGGCATTGTACAACAAGGTTGGCAGTATGTGGTAGTATATATATGCACATTATTACCCAACAGAGCCATTAACTTATGTACTTAATATTCTCTCAATATTTGAATTGTTCACATACATGCTTAGGCGGAAAAGGATTTTTGATGGAGAAAGCATTTTGTTCTTGTTTTGTTCTTATATTTGATCACCGAAAATAGAAATCAATTATCTACGTCAAGTTATTCAAGCCCGAGTTCGAGTTTGATTTCGTGGTGGAGCTTTTTCGGAGAGGTTCAATCTTGTCATCGGACGACAAGTAGGTTATGGTTTATTTTCCCTAGACTCCGCATATATAGGATAAAATTGTATTAATGGGCATCCTTGGGTTGGTTTATTAGGTTGGTACCACAGACCTCGACCGCTTTATTCATATCCGCCTACTTTTGTTCCTCCGTTGCTTGTAGTATTTGCCGATATATTTTATTTACCCTTGTGGTCCTGGGAGGCCTTGTTGACTCTGGAACATAGAAGGTGGGATTTTGGGAATGTCCGCGAGTCCCGGGCATAGAATTATCCTTCTAGGCTGGTTATGCTTGCTGAGTAGCTGTGGGCCTGTGCATGGTCGATAGGTTGATTGTGAGCTGCTGGGCAGCTATTGTGTGTGATCATACCATTTCCATGCATATAAAGAGGTTTTATCCATGTTTTACTATGATTTTGGCTTCGGGCCTACTGGCACTATTTTCTAACCTTGCATGGCCCCGGGGGCCTGTTTTTAATGAAAATGATTTGGAACTGGTTTGATTTAACTTGTGAATATTCCTGGGTAAAAGAAAGTAAAATTATGTTTTAAAACACCAATTTTACGATTAACGCTAGACTCGGCAGGGCCGGGGTGCTAGTTGAGTTTTCTTGCTACTTGAGATGATTTTTAGCCTCGGTCGGACCGAGCACCTGAGATGACTTTCTATTGTTTAGACCCGGTTATGCCCGGGCACCCTTGGAGGGGTTTTTGAGATATTTTCCTACTACTTTAGTCCTGGACAGGGTCTGGGCATGCATATTCGAGACTGGGTCTCTATCTTGAACCCGGACTTGCTTCCGGACGACATGTTTTGATACTGAGTTTTAGTATGGGGTCAGGGACCTCCATGGACCTTGCCATCCGGGCCTGGGGCTTTGGGCTGCGTGTGCCGGAGGAAGGGTATACGGCGGAGTAGAGGTATATGGGCAGTGTCCTTCCATGAAACCTACCTGCTGGGCCGAATCGGCACCGGAGGAGGTACATACAGAGACACCATTTCACTTGAGATCTTCATGCATCATATCATTCATTGTTTGAGGTTCCACCATTGTTTGTTGTTTGTTGATTGTACGCTCCGGTAGTATGGGATGCCGGAGGGTTTGTTTTCACTTGTTTGTGTTCCTCGGTTGTATGGGCGGCCGGGGGACTGTAGGTAGACTCTTGCTATTTACTTACAGAATTATTCCCTTTTATGGTTAAGAATGAAATTGGTTACTGCTAAACTGTTAGTTTCTGGATTGAGATTGATATGATTACTGGAGTTTGATTCATGTCTCTGAGCATGCCTATCATTACTCTTTCCCTCTTCTTACACTTGAGGTTACCGGTATACCGTTCATTTCGTAAACTTATTATGTATACACTGTTATTGCAAGGACCCCAGGTGCATTGTTTCTTACTTTCACTTGTGCCTATGGTGTATATATTTTGCTTGCTGGCCTAACATGTGGTTCTGTTGATTTCCCTATGGGCTAGTTCCTGTGTACCTTTCGTTGATTTATGTGACTGCTTGCTTCTATTCTGTCTGTTTCTACGCTTTTATCTTATATGTGCCCAGTCGGCCTATGATACCTACTGGGTACCTTATGCTTCATATTTGGTGCTCACCCTACCCCCCTGCATCTTTGGGTGCAGATCCTAGCGTGGGCCATCGTCGTTAGATCTCTGTGATTCGTGCTTGGAGATATGTTGGGGACTACTTCAGACTGAGGGTGAGCTCTTGGCGATCAGAGCTTAGCTTTAGTTTATCTTTTGCTTCATGTACTCTATTACCATTCAGAGACATATGTATATATTGTTTTGGATTATTTGCACTCCATGTATGTAGTTTGGATCTATACTATGATACCAGGTCTTGGGGTTTGGTTTAGTTTCCGTATATGTATATATATATATCCATGTTATCTATTCTCTTCGTCTTGTTCCCTTATTTGTTAGATAGTAGCCCATTACTAACTGTCCTGGGCTACGGGGATTGGTTCACCTACCGGGGGTTTTAGGTATCATCATGACCGAGAAATCGGGTAGTGACAATAAGCCTAAAACTATTTATAGTTGGAGCTAAAAGAAAAAGGAATGGTCTGAAATACCCCAGGTAAAATAAATTAAAAACTGCTGAAATTCTCGAAATATCAAACCACGGATTGGTTGACGGGCCATGGTTCCGAATGACGGACCGTCAACTGAGTAATGGTTCTGCCTTTTCAGTTCTGGGGTTCTCTGAAGGTGATTCCACGAGTTGCAGGATGGTCCGTCATTTGAAATGACGACCCGTGAAGTCACCCGTGGAAATCTGGAAGAAAGGCTGAAAATTGACAAACCTCGGGTCAAAGTACGGACCGTGGTTTTGGTCTCTGGGTTGTCAACCAACTAGTCATTTTGAAGCTGAAAATTTTAAGCTGCAGATCTGTTTTCACGAGTTACAGTATGGACCGTGGTTCAGAACTACGATTCGTCATTCCACCCGTAGTTACTGGTAGCAGTACAGTAAAATATCCATAACATTTTACTCCATACTCAAATTAATGCACGGTCTATGGCGTTGGAAAGAAGACTCAAAGACCTTTAATTTGGTGGGTACTAGGCTACCTAACTCTTCATATTTTAGGAGTTATGATCATTTGAATTTGACCCTAGTTTGGTCTCACATGAAAACTTCTTTGGTTAGGGTGCTTTCAGCTTATCTTGCTTATAGAAGTTTCTTATGAACATGATTCACATTGAAAACATTTTCCATACTAGAGAAATGATCATGACACTCATGGAAATAGTTTGGGTCTTAGCTTGGAATTTTTGGGGTGTTTCAATCCCAATCGGGAGAGGATCGAACATCATGAGCTCACATGGTGTTATATCAAATTTGAAATATTCCTCAGCAGAAATTAATGCTTTATAAATTATTTTCTTTGGTCGAGGGCACTTTCATGATTTTAAATCTTTGATTTTACTTTATCTTTTATGCATGATCTTTAGTTATGCAATTTACTTCACTTTTTAGTTATGTTTCATTCAGCCTAATCGATCTGATCTCTAAATCCTTCTAAGCCTTATTATGATTTTGTTGACTATTCATGTTTCTCTTTTATATGCATGTTCATGTTCTTTTTTATTATTTTTACATACGGTATTATTCTATATGTACTTACATCTCTTTTACTAGGGGTGTTGTATCTTTTATCAATGTATACTCAGGTACACAGACAAGTGATCAGGCAGCACACTAGGTTCCATTCTCTCTGCTTTTGGTTTGTCCCTCTCTGACTTCAGGGATTTAATTTTATAATTTTTAGTAATTAAAGTTAGTATTTCTAAAGGTATGTCAGGGGCCTTGTATTGGTAGTCTGTACTCAGTTATGTAAGGTTTCAAAGATAGATAGACAGTTAGTTATGTATTTCAAATTTTGACCTTTGTGTCATCTTTCATAAATTTTAGTACTACATTTTATGAAAAATATTTCTTTATAAGATATCTCTTGAATGCTTTAAATTGTGTATTTTCCTCATGTTTATATGTATGATCAATTTATGACCATGTTACGCATACAAATGTTTCAGTAATGAAATTGGGTATTGATCCCATCCAAGGTGTAAGCTAAGGTCATGACTCGATATCACTGAGTAGGAGTTTTAACTAAAAGTAATAGCAACATCAATTAAGAGATTTACATATGACTCTTCAATAGAACGCTATATCTGAAAATCACAAATCTTACCGAATCATGTCAAAAAAAAACAAATAGCTTTCACAGATTTTATCCCCACACTCAAAACTATACGAAGCTTTTCGTACAACCATGCTAAATCTATAATAAATTCACCTCTAAATCAAGACAATGAAAAGCTCTATGAATAGACGATAGGTGATTACTTCACCATAAAGATAAGAACTTCGAAACCAACTCTAATAATAAATCAAAAGGATACAACCCTTACCTTGAAGAAATGACAACCCTGGATTCACTACGAACCTCTCACCAACGCCACACGAAGAAAACTACACCAAAATTTATTATGTATTCCTTTCGGTGATTGGGTATAGCATTAAAATATATTTTCTACTAAACTTCATTCATTCATATGCGTATGTGTATAAACATATATGTGTAGATGAACTTTGTAGAAACAATATTGGTCTTTCTAAAGTAAATGATTGAAGAAAACAAAAGAACATTGGCATGTATAAGCCTACATATATATATATATATAATCTTTGACCGACACTTACCTTTGGTCTATAAAACTCTCAATTTTAGGCTTGTATGACTTTGACACGGAACCAAAGACAACCTTAAGTATCCAAGGGTGGTACAGATTCATTTCCATCATCGATGACCACTAGATAATAGAGATTACTGGTATTTGGGCATTGTTGATATAGTTGACGTGATTGGCAAGTTGAATTCTTTGTTTTTTGATTGTCGCCTATGAAGATGAAGGTTCGAGTTAAGTTGACCTTGAGACATTGCCGCTTCATATGCTATACTTTTATTTTCTGATTTCATGTGCTTTTGTTTATTTTTCTTTGTTTTCTTTATGTTGATTTGGGTCGGGTTGTGCAATTTGGACCAGGATTTGTAAATATCTGAACTTTTTATTTATTATTTCCTTTGTCTCAATTTATGTGACACCTTTTGGATTTTGAGATTCAAATAAGATTTTCTTTGACTGTAATTTTTTCATATATATTTTAAATATCTTGAATTATCAATTATTGTGACTTATAATACTTTTTACATAATTTTAAAATATGTAAATTTTAATTAAAAAACCTTAAAGAGTTTATGCACAAATTCACGATCAAAATTAAAATGTTTGACTCTCAAAATTTGAACTGTACCAAATAAATTGGAACAGAGAAAGTTTATAAGAGGCCTGCAGGCTATAAAAGGATTGTAGACCTCACCTTTAAATTAAAAAGAAAAAGAAAAGTACATAGTTTCCCTTTAGGAGCAAATTATTTTCAACTAAATACCTCTTTACCCAAAATATCCCCTATTTAATTATAGAAAATGTCCTTCTGTGATACCTTGTCGGCGTATTATAATAACCTATCGGTATCATATAGGACTGAACTCTTTTTCTTTTGAAGAAATAAACAAGACATAATTCAGAGAAAAATACTAATTATTTCGTTTATTTTTTTAAGTTTATCTACTCATTTTATCATTTTTTTCTTTTCTTTCTCTTTTTTTTTCTCGTTTATTTCTTTATTCTTTATTTTTTTTATTCATTTTTTTCTCAAATCATATTATTCTTTATTTTTCCATCATAATCTAAATTCATACTCAATTTGGGCTCCTTTCTTTTTAATTTTTCTACTTTTTTCATTTTATTTATTTCTTTTTTTTCTAATTTTATTTAATTGTTTTCTCCATAATCTAAAATCATTCACTTTTTTGCTCTTTTTTATTGAGGTATGTTTCAGTCCTTCTATCTGACACTCTTCAATCCTCCACGATACCATCCAAATATATCTATATACTGGTATAGTATCATGGAGGATTGCTTCAGTCTTTCAATGAGACACTCCTCAATATACCATCACAGTATATCTCTAAACTAGCATAGTATCATGGAGGACTGTTTCAATCCTTAATGAGATACTCCTCAGTATACCATCACAGTATATCTATATACTCACATAGTATCATGGAGGAGTACTTGAATCCTTTAATAAGGCACTCCTCAGTCCTCCATGATACCATTACACACTTTACAGTATATTTATATACTAGCATGATATTATTCTTGATGAGATATTCCTTAATCGTCCATGATAGCATCACAGTATATCGATAAACTGTGATGGTATCATGGAGGACTCCTTTAGTCCTTCAATGAGACATTCTATGGTATACCACCACATTATATCTATATATTGGTATGGGCTCATCAAGACACTCATCAGCCCTCTATGATATTATCATAATATATTTATATATTGACATAGTATCTGCCACGATCCAAATGACTGTGAGTAACACCGACACTAACCTATCGGTGGTATAACCAACTAACTCAAACCCAACCCTTATACTTAACCAAATTTTAAGAGAGATAATATGTAAACCAACTTTACCCAAAATGAAGTCAAAAATTAATTTAATAACTGCAAAAACATTTGACTAACTAAAACATCCCCAAAGAATTAAAAGTTATCGAATAAGAACTCTAATCATAAATGATGTCTAAGATAACCCAAAATGATCAAAAATAAATAAATAAGAGTCTCATCATCCGAAAGAAGGACACTGACTCCAGAAACATCCACGGCAGCCTGAGATGTAGTGCTTATTCTTGAATTATAATATCAGCCGCCTAGTTTGGATTAGGTCATGTCTGAGCCTCTGGAATAAAATATGCACTCAACAAAAAAAGAGTACAGGTTAGTATTAATACAAAGGACTATGTACTGGTAGGTATCATAAGCTGACTCCATTTAGAACAGGTATATAATCAAATTAAATAGCAAGTAAAAGGCAGTTTAATACTTAGCATGTAATGCAGTCAAAAGATAGCCATCTATAACGACCGGGTTCATCGTTACGGGTAAACCTTTCGTGCCAAGTTTAGATTTTAAAAACTTCCGGGCTTGGGAGTTGAAAATTCTGGGCTAAGCTAGTCTCGACCAGTTTTGGAGTGAGGTATTTCTAGGGAAATTTGAGTGAGGATTGGGTAACATATCTTGTATTGATCTAGTTTTACTTGTAACTAAGATATAGAGGAGTCCGGGTGACTTTTTGGAAGTGAATTCGGGTAAGTAAAATTTCCGATATCGAGGTTGACGTGAAAGGGTTGTTTCGGGACGTCGGGGATTCAAGGTGTGTTATAAAATGGGCACTTTTGGGGAATTTTATGATGTGCTTTACACATTGCTATCGCGATGCTATAGCAAATAAATTACTGCTATAGCGAAAGTCAACATCATTCACACTGCTATAGCAGACGGTTCCACTACGGCGGTACCACTATAGCAGAGCGTGGACCCCCATAGAGGACGAGTCGAGATTTAATGTAGAAAACTTTCCCAATATGTTCAGTTTTTATCAAGAATGTTTTGGGAGAAGTGTAAGGTAATTTTGGGCAAACTTACTCCATTTTCCACCATTTTTTGTCCTAAAGGTAAGGATTCTACTCCCCTAACTTAGTACTATCTTTCCTACAGAGTAGAATTGCTAGTATTGGACTTGCTGAATGTCACAACCCGATTTATGGGTCATGATGGCACCTACAACCTCCCTAGTAGGCGAACCAATCCCCATAGCCCAGAACGGTTAGTAATGGGACACATTCTATCAACTTAAATGGAAGAACAATTTAATAAGCGGAAGCAAGGGAACAAGATGAAGAAAAGAGATAACATGAGTAATATACCTACATATGCGGAAGCTAAACAAAACCCAAAACCTAGTACCATAGTATAGAGATGGAACTACATATAAGGAGATACGAAGCATCCAAAATAATATATACATAAATGTCTCCGAGTAGTAATAGAGTACACAAGCAAAAGATAAACTAAAAGCTAAGCTCCGGTCACCAAAAGTTCACCCTCAGTCCAGAATATCACAAAAAATAGCTTCTCGCATGAGTCTCCATGAGCTAACAGCGATGGCCCACACTAGGATCTACACCAAAAGATGTAGAGTGTAGTATGAGCACCAAATGCGAAGCATAAGGCACCCAGTAGGTATCATAGGCCGACTGGGCACATATAAGATAAAAGCATAGTAACAGACAGAATATAAGCAAGTAGTCAAAGAAATCAATGAAAAGTACACATGATCTAGCTCAGAGGGAAGACAACAGAACACATACAAGGCTGGGTTATTGCTTATGCTTCTGGACAGTTGAAGGTTCACGAGAGGAACTACCCTACACGTAAGTTGGAGTTGGCAGCAGTAGTCTTCGCATTGAAGATTTGGAGGCATTATCTCTATGGCATGCATTGTGAGATCTTCACTGACCATCATAGTCTTTAGCACATTTTCAGCCAGAAGGATATAAATTTGAGGTAGCATAGGTGGTTGGAGTTACTGAAGGACTACGACATCTCTATTCTTTATCATCCGGGCAAGGCAAATGTGTTATCGGATGCCTTGAGTCAGAAGGCAGTGAGTATGGGTAGCTTGGATTTCTTAGCGATAGAGGAGCGACTTTTATCTTGGGACATCTAGTCCTTGGCTAATAGGTTGGTTAGACTTGATATTTCTAAGCCATGCCATATTCTTTCTAGTGTTGAGTCTAGATCTTCTTTGTTGGAGCATATTTAGGCATAGTAGTTTAATCATATGAGGTTGAGGATTATTCGCGACAAGGTGTTGAGTAGTAAATCTAGGAAGGAGACCTTATATTCAGAGGGTGTTTTGAGGATTTAGGGTGGTATCTGCGTTCCTAGAGTTAGTGACCTGGTCAGGTTGATCTTGGAGGAGGCTCACTTTTATATATATTCTATTCATCCTGGGGTAGCTAAGATGTATCGTGACTTAAGGCGGCACTACTGGTGGTGTTGGATGAAGATGTATATTTCAGCTTTCTTGTCTAGGTGCTTAAACAGCCAGTAGGTGAAATTTGAGCACTAGAGACCAGGTGGTTTAACTCAAAGGCTACCTATTCCAAAGTGGAAATAAGAGCGGATAGCTATGGACTTCATAGTTGGTTTGCCTTGTACTTTGTGGAGATTTGATGTTATTTGGGTCATTATGGATAGGTTGACATAGTCTCCTCACTTTCTGTTGGTTCAGACTTCCTATAGTTTCGAGAGGTTGGCTCAAATTTATATTCATGAGATTGTCCATTTGCATGGTGTGCCAGTTTCTATCATTTCTGACTGTGGTACTCAGTTCACTTTGCACTTTTGGAGGTCTTTCAGAGATATTTGGGTACTAGAGTTGAGCTTAGCACCGCTTTTCATCCGCAGACAAATGGTTAGTCAGAGTGCACTATTCAAATTTTAGATGATATGTTGCGAGCCTGTGTTATTGATTTTGGGGGGTCAGTGGGACAAGTGCTTAGCTTTGGCAGAGTTTGCATATAATAATAGTTATCATTCTAACATTCAGATGGCTCCATTTGAGGCTTTGTATGGTAGGCGGTGCAGATCTCCAGTAGGTTGATTTGACGCTTTCGAGGTTAGGCCATGGGGTACCAACTTGCTTTGTGATTCTATGGATAGAGTTCAGATCATTCACAAGAGACTATGTACTGCCCAGAGTAGGCAGAACAGTTATGCTGACCGGAGAGTTTGAGATATAAAGTTTATGGTTAGTGACTATGTGTTCCTTTGGATGTCGCCCATGAAGGGCGAGATGAGGTTTGGGAGGAAGCGTAAGATCAGTCCTAGGTTCATCGGGTCGTTTGAGATCTTTCATCATATTGGGGAGGTTTCTTATGAGTTGGCCCTGCCTCCTGCTCATTCTAGTGTTCATCCAGTTTTTTATGTCTTTATGATGTGTCGATATATTCCAGATGAGTCTCACGTGCTTCAATGGGATTCAGTTCAGTTGGATGAGTCTCTAGCCTTTGAGGAGGAGCCTGTTGCTATTTTAGACAAGCAGGTTAGGAAGTTGAGGTCCAAGGAGATTCCGTCAGTTAAGGTTCACTGGAAGTATTGTCTTATCGAGGAGGCTACTTGGGATATTGAGACCGACGTGCAGACCCGCTATCCTCACCTTTTCGAGTCTTCAGGTACTATCTTTTCTCTAACTCTTAAGGATGAAAGTCCTTTTAGTAGTGGATGTTGTAATGACCCTCCAGGTCATTTTCTATTTTTTCATGCTTTTTTTGTATTTCAAGCTTTCCTGCAGTGGCTACAGGTTATTTATGACTTGTTGGGACTGATGGTTTGGTGCTCGAGCCATTCGTTAGCTCGTTATGGCTGTTTCCCTATTTTAGAGCTTGAACTTAGGAAATCTTTGACGTCGATCAACTTTCTTGGTAAACATGCTCGGAATCAAATTTTGACAATTCTGTTAGCTCCAGAATGGGGATTTTAGTCTAGTGGGACCCTTGGTTGGGGTATGGGAGCTTTCGGTTTGGTTTTGCCTTGTTTTCTGTGTTTTCAGGCTAGTTTAGCTTGTAGGGTTGACTTTGGTCAACATTCAGAGAAGATGGCCTCAGATGGAAATTCCATCAGTGTTGTTAGCTTCGAGATGTCTATTTTATGCTAAAGGGGCCTTTGATTTGGGTCCCGAGGCTTATGTACTTGTTTTTGACCTTTGAGTTCTATTTTGATAAAAGTTGGTTTTGGGCATAGGGCCCACTTTTTGTCAAAATGATCTCCGTTAGGAGTTTAATCATTTTCGTTGAGTTCAGAATGTTGTTTCTGGTTGGGTAGCATGGTTGGTTTGTGTTCTTGAGGTTTTGAATGAATCCCGAGGATCCATCGGGGGACTTTTTATCCTTTGAGAATTGTTGGTTGTTGTTGTATGTTGCATGCTAGTTTGGTCATCACAACCGCGAGGTGGCCATTGCATCTGTGATGGTCTAGCTTTTTGACCATCACGATCGCGTGGGTAGCTTCCTCGTGATCGTGATGAAGCAGGCTGCGACCCGATCCTGTTTGTTCTACGCGATCATGTGGTTGGACCATCACGACTGTGATGGTCTGGCCAGCTCGTTCCTCGCGATCGGGTGGGGTCCCCCGCGATCGCGATGAAGGACACCTTGAAGCTATTTAAGCTGGAAACTTCATTTTCATCACCTCTTATACGAATTTTCTCCATTGATAAGCTTCCAAAGCTCTGCTCCAAACTCTATTATTTTGTCTTCTTGGTCTAGTAAGTCCCCTCTTATCCCTTTACTCTTTTTCAATTCTAAATTCTCATTGTTTCCATCAATATCCATCTTTTTCTCGTTTAAATTTCCTTGAACTAGTAGGATTTCGAGTGTTTTGAGCCCCAAAATGAGTCTCATTCGCACTCAACTTTGGAGCAAGGGTTCCTTGACCCATTGTGGACGTAATTGCGATTTCTATTTTCCGTTTCATAATATAGGTGTCAATCTTCTTGTATTGACACCTAGATTGTGTTTGTGATAGCGTGGCAGCTTTTTGAGGCTGTTCGAAAGGGGAAGGCGCACGAGTGATGGTATATGTTTACGGTTCGTCCCCGAGGTAGGTTACTGTTTACTTTTCTAGACTGAGTTTAGTTAGATTTTATATTATACATATTATTGGAACGTTAGGTTGGACTTTAGGTAGATTTAGGCTTAAATCCTGTGGCTTGTAATAAATTAGTTATTTCGGATAATAGAGTAGAATTATTAACTGTTATCCTTCGTCTAAGAGCTCGTAGTATTGTTGTGCCTATCATAGAATCCTCAGTATGCTTTTAGGAGGTTTTAGAGGTAGAGTAGTTGATTTTAGTTGTTTTCATAGTTATTCTCCATTCTTCCTGCTTTATTTTATCATTGTGTCTAATTTGGACCCGAGGCCATAGCTTTGATTTGGGCGGAGTTTCCAGGTCAGCTCTATTGATTGGAGGGTATTTTGCCCTGGGTTGCCCTGTTGTGTGCTATATTCTCTGAACGTGGAAATTTACATGCTCATACTGCATTATCATGCCTATCGGTACAGAAAGAAAGATTTTCGAGGTTTTGGTTTCAAATTTGAGATTTACTATGGTTACCATGATTATCGGATTTCAAAGGAATTATCTGAGGTTTTACTACTGGTTTTGTAAAGGAAAGGAAAAATACTACTTTTATGCCGGTCCAAGAGATGTTACCGGACATTTTCTCTAATTTACTTCTATATATATTTATAGTCCGATGCGGTATTTTTGACCTCCGATGCGTTATTCTGGGTTTTTAGTTTCTATATATTTATACAATTATAGTTCGATGAGTTATTCCGGGGCCCGATGTGGTATTCCGAGTTTATACTATTATGTATTACATCATCTTCCATCGCATTGCATTGGCTTGAGTGTACTTTGATTGACGATTGCCTGGATTAATTTTGCTATAGTTCTTTCTTGTTGGTTTGGTTAGTTCTATTTCGGATTTATAACTAGATTTAGGTGGATCCCTGTATTTAGCTTACTTTCCTATAATTTATAATATATTATATCTTTCTGTGCTCTGTCGGCCTATGATGCTTATTGGGTATCCGTTGTTTTGGTACTCATACTATACGCTGAAACTTTTTCTGATGCAGCACGTAGTATTAGCCACCCCCATTGATCCTCCCATCGTTCGAGGCCAACTGTTGTTCGGATCGTGGTGAGCTCCCGGCATTTTGGAGACTTTTACTGCTTTCGTTTTACATTTCTGTCTATATTTTTTATTTTGGATAGACAGAGTTTGTTGTATAGCTAATCTGTATCTTAGACGCTCTTGTACCGGTGACACCAGGTCCTGGTTGGTCCTTGTGTATATTTTGTCTTCTTGGTCACTTTTGGGTCATTTTTGTATATTTAGTATAGTTGGTATGTATCTATTCTATTGGCCCTATTTCCTTTATATATATCTCTTCCACTTTCCTTATTTAAACTACTTTATTTATCTTCCACATCGTAGAGTTGGCTTTCCTACTGGGGGGTTATGTAGGTGTCATCATTGCTCGGTTTTGGGTCGTGACACAATTACCTTAAAACTACATAAAATCAACAAAGATTGGATCTTTTCTCTTTTAGCTAAGCTTAACAATGGAGGAAATAATGTGTGTTCAACACTTAGAAAAAAAAAGAGTTCATTTAAAAGTCCTAGCGATCGTCGCTCCTGCAGAAAAATTGTCGCAGGTGCAACATCACGGCTGTGGACAAATCATCGCAGGAGCGGAGGTCAACAGTAACCTCTAACTTTGCAGGTGCAGCTAAGGCTCGGCAGGAGCGTCTTGGTAAGAGCGGCTCGGCAGCAAAGGCTTGGAAGGAGCGGACAAGCTCCATCGAAGCGATGCCCTGCTGACATCACCAGGCTCCACAAGAGCGGCTGATCACTACAGGCGTGGCTTCATTGGTGCGGCCCAGGCACCACAAGGGGGGCTGCATCAGCAAAACCAATAACACCAATAACACTCCGATCGCACCCTCGAGTTTCATTCAGAACCTCGTGAACATAAACCAAATACGCTACCTAACTGGAAACTGCATTCCATACTCAACGGAATCATCAAAATGACAAACAGAGGTTGTCTTGATGAAATGTTGACCAAAGTAAACACTTTACCAATTTTGCTTAAAAGTTATCCAAGTGCCCAAAATGAGTCTAGAAGCCTCGGGGCCAAAACCAAAGGTCCTACTAGCCTAAAGTTAATATTTCAGAGCTAACCACGCTGATGGAATTTCCATCCGAGCCCGTCTTCTCCCAAAAGTTGACCAAAGTCAAACTTATCAACTTAAAGAGTTCTAAAATAGGGAAACTTATCTAGAACTTGACCGAACACCTTAAGAAACGTGCCACACCCATGCCGATAAGTCAAACAAAGTATGAAGAGGCTACAGAAAGGATCAAATTGGTAAAAAGGCACGAATATAAGAAAACGACCACGACGGTCAGTACAACATCCACTACTAAAAGAAATTTTTTCCTCAAAAGTTAAAGGAAGGAAGGTACCTAAAGGCTCAAAAAGGTGAGGATAACGGGCCCTCATGTCAGTCTCGGTCTCCCAAGTAGCCTCCTTGACAGGACGATGCCACCACTGAGCCTTAACTGACGGAATCTCCTTGAACCTCAACCTCCTAAATCCAAAATAGCAATAGGCTCCTTCTCAAAAGCTAAAGACTCATCCAACTGAACCGAATCTCACTGAAGCACGTGTGACTCATTTAAAACATACCATCTCAGCATAAAAACATGGAAAATAGGGTGAACACCTGAAAGAGCAGGAGGTAAGGTAACTCATATGCTACCTCCCCAATACAATGAGGGATCTCAAATGGATCAATGAACCTAGGTCTAATCTTGCCTTTCCTCCTAAACCTCATCACACCTTTCATAGGCGACAACCAAAGGAATACTCGGTCACCAACCATAAACTCTTAATCTTGAACCCTCTGGTTAGCATAACTCTTTTGCCTACTCTAGGTAGTATGAAGTCTCTCTTGAATGACCCAAACTCTATCCATGGAATCATGTAGCAATTCAGTACCCCACGGCCAAACTTCGAAGGTATCAAACTAATCCACCAGAGACCTGCACTGCCTACCATACAATGCCATAAATGGATCTATCTGAATACTGGAGTGGTAGCTATTATTATATGCAAACTCTTCTAAGGCTAAGAATTGGTCTCGCTTCCTCCAAAATTAATGACACAAGCTTGCAACTTATCCTTTAGAACCTGAATAGTATAATTTGATTTACCATCAGTCTGCGGGTGACAAGCAGTGCTAAGCTCAACTCGGGTACCCAACTCTCTCTGAATAGACCTCTTGAAACACGAAGTAAACTGAGTACCATGGTCAGAATTGATAAAAATAGGCACTCTGTGCAAATGGACAATTTTACAGATGTAGATCTGAGCCGACCTCTTTGAACTATAAAAATTTTGAATCGGCAGAAAGTGAGCAGACTTTGTCAACCTATCCATAATAACTCAAATAGTATCAAATCTTCACATAGTGTGTAGCAAGCCTACCACAAAGTCCATAGCTATCCACTCCTATTTCCACTCAGGAATAGGTAGCTGCTGAGTCAAAACACCTGGTCTCTGGTGCTCGTACTTCACCTACTGATAGTTGAAGCACCTGGACACGAAATCTGGGATATCCTACTTCATCCCACACCACTAGTAGTGTTTTATCAAGTCATGATACATCTTAACTGCCTCAGGAAAAATAGAATACCTAGAATAATGAACCTCTTCCCAGATCAGCCTGACCAAATCATCAACTCTAGGAACATAAATACGACCTTCAATCCTCAGAACACCCTCCAAATATAAGGTTGCCTTCCTAGACTTTCCGCTCAATACCTTATCACGAATGATCCTCAACCTTGCATTATCAAACTTTTCTGTGCCTGAATCTACTCTAACAATGAAGACCTAGCCTCAACACAAGCAAGAATACAGTCCGGCTCATAAATGTCAAGTCTAACCAACCTATTATCCAAGTACCACATGTTCAAAGCCAAAGGTCACTCCTTCACTGCCAAGAATGCAATGCTACTCATACTCACTACCTTCTATTTCAAGGCATCTGCTAATGATAAGTTGGTAATCTACCAATATATATAGCTCTTATTCATGAGTTATTATATTGATTTGATGTGATTTAGGAGGGTTTTATGCCTTATTTTTATTATATGTAGTCACTCTTAATCAATATAGGAAGAAGAGGATTTTTAACCCAAAAGAGATATAAATAGAGGCTAAGTCAAGAGATTACTGGGAGAGAAAAGATTTGTTCATGATGTTCAAGGAGACCTGCAAGTTATAGGATGGCACATGTGTTTTGCAGGTGCCAGAGCATGAGAAAACTGGATCATTTCCTTGTAATATAGGCACCTGCATGCCACAAGTTGTTAAGGGTGGTAGTAGGTACTCGTGTAGATGAAGCCGCAAAAGAAGGATCTCACTGCCCAAGAGAAGTGTCACCTTCATGTGGCAAGTCATCAAGGGCGACCACAGGTGTTATCACAGATCGAGTTTAAATTGCCCCGAAGGAAAAAATAGTTCAAAAAACCATTACATAATTGGGAAGCTTCCAAGACCCTTTTTGGGATCTGTGCAAGAATTATATACCAATTTTTCCCTAATTAGGATAGAGTTGTTAGAGTATACTTTAAAGGATAAGTTTTCTTAGCTTTCTTCTTCCTTGAATTGAGAAAAACATCATTGTTGAATATTTTAGCTTGGAATTGAAGATAGTTATTCAATATGAATGGAATTGAAGGTTACCCAATTGGTATATTCTATTTTTCCTTTATTATTAGCTAAATGTAACTCTGGGGTGTGTGTATGATGAGTGTTTGAATTTGGGAATGGATGTTGATTACTTGAGTTTATAATTGATTATTATATGTGGGGCTATTAAATTCTTCATGTTTTCATTATAATATTGATAGTTGCAAACAATAATTTAGCTTGCTAATTAAGTTCTTGCTTGAGAAAGGAGTTCTATAATTGGGTAAGGATTCAATAGTAGGGATTTGGAATTTCCACCATAAATTAAGGCTAGAAATATCTTATTTTAGGAAATTCCTACCTAATAGTTGAGGCTAGAAATATCTTAACTCACCTAAGCCAATTAGATTTTTTGTTGCTCAACTATGGGGTTAAAAAGAGACCATAGTGTATATATGTTTGGTAGGCTTAAAAATAACTAAACATGACTTGAACCAAGGTTATTCGCACTTAGATCGAAAATAGTTTGAATAATCAACCCTAATCCCATTGCATGAACTCATCGGAAGCACACCCTTAGTCTTTCCAATCTTGATATAAACACTTGTGTTTACACTATTGCTTTGTTACAATTTGAAATTACATTACCAAAATCAAATCCCCCATTTAGTTTACTTGTTTAAACATTGCGCTTGCTCTTGTGAATCGACTTACAATTTATGGTGAATCTCCGTACCAATCCTCGTGGATTCGACCGTGACTCATGTTGGGTTATTATTTTGCAATTACCATTGCCACCTCCTTTTAGGAAAGTTGTTTTGGAAGTCATCAAAAATGGCCTCATTTTAGAGGATTGGCTTTTCATTTTCCATTTATTATCTATTGATTCACTTTAGTTTAGCGTTTTCTTTTCTTTTACATTTTTGTTGTTTTTAGTGTTGTGAACAGGATAATCATGAGCCAAGCTAACACCTATGCTAGTGATGGCAATCATATTATAGAAGATGTCATAAGAAGTCAAGGAGACGTGAGGGGTTCTATTCGCCTACCTCATACCACAGGGAATGTGACCTTTCAAATTACTAGCACCATGATCCACTTATTACAAATAAAGGGGCTATTTAGAGGACTATACCACAAGGAAGCTAATTGATATAAAATAAATTTTGTGGAAGTATGCCAATCATTTGACACAACCAATATCAGTCAAGAATCCATTAGGTACTTCTTGTTTCCATTCTCTCTCACAGAAGAAGCTACAATTTATTTGAAGAGCTACCATGGGCACAATATCTACTTGGGATGAATTTCTCACCACATTCCTTGATAGATTTTTTCCCTCTTGATGAATGCTACAATGACGGGATGAAATTATTAAGTTTGAGAAATTTCATGGTGAACCTCTTCATGAGGCTTGGTCAAAGTTTAAGAGGAAAGTGGCAAAATATATGACTCCTGGACTTCCAAACAATATACTTCTCCAACATTTCCACCGCTCTTTAGACCCTACCAACAAGACCATCATTAACAACTTTGTTGGGGTGCTTTGATGGACCAAACATTTGGGTTTGCTAGAGTGTTGCTTTAAAGGGTGACTAAAGCAAATCGTGCTTCGGATACTTGGTGATCCAAGGGAAAATGGGTGCTACCTCCACTAATATGCTTGATGAGTGGAAGAGAAATGATGCACGAGGGGATAGAGAGATAAAAACCATCACGTCTCTTCTTGAATTGATGACTAAACATGTGAAAGAGCAAAAGGTAGAAAGTGTAAAGGTCATTAGTATATGTGAAGCCAAAGAGCTAGTGGATGATGAGATTTATTCCCTCGATGATGGAGAAGCTTCAATTATATAAAACCAAGGTATGGGTTCCCATGCTAGTCTTCAAGGGGTGAGTCGAAGCTATTTGAGACATGAACATGGGAATTAAGGTCGGAACCATAAGCATGTAGCCCTAAGGTAGGATAGGAGAAGAAGAGAAGAATTACCCAAATTAAAAATTTAAATCATGCTTTAGAGGGTATTATCAAGGGTGGTATCGACCGATATAGGAGTCTGTGATCAAAAACATGATCTCGTGTCCCTCACTCAAATCATAACATCTCACTCTATCTCTATTAAGCTTCTTAAAGAAAGAATGAGTTGGTTGGCCTCCCAAATTGAGTTTGGAAAGGATGTAAAATGTACGGATGTGCTTGTTGAAGAATTCCTATCAAAATCTAAAGGTGATAAGGGTTCTACGACATACATCCCTATAGTGTTGAGGAGGCTAAGTGCCAAGAGAATAAGATGCCCAAGGTGTACAATCCTTTTCCTAAATGCCCTCTTCCTTTCCCACAACATTTGGTACAAAGAAAAGAAAGTGATCAATATAGAAGGTTTGACTCCATGTTGAAGCAAATCTCAATCAATGTTCCATTAATGGATGCCCTTACTCAAATGCCCAGTTATGCGAGATTTATGAAAGAAATGTGTACCAAGAAGAGACTTATGGATTGTGAAGTAGTTGACATGTCCCCTCGATATAGTGCCATAATGACAAACCATTTTGTAGTCAATTCATAATTGTAGTTTCTTCACCATCCATTGTACAAATGGGTTGCATAAATTAGTAGAAATTATATGTGATGAGGGTAAAAGTATTAATTTGATGTTTATTTCTACTTTTAAGAAATTGGGCCTCGATTCTCCCACTTTAACAAGAATGAAATTGCTTATGGTGGATAGACAATTAAATGTCCAATTGGGATCTCTTATGATATCTTGGTGAAAGTGGACCGGCTTATTTTCCCAGTGCATTTCATAATACTTGATTGCATCAGTGACTTTGAAACACCAATCATATTGGGGAAACCATTCTTGATCACAGGGCATGCGTTGGTAGATGTGAAATATTGGGAACCTAATTTTTCAATGAATGATTAAGAATCAACCTTTGATGTATGTAGATCAATGAAGCAGCCAAATGACCTACAATTTATGCTTACTATTGATAGTATTAAAGAAAATGTCGAGAGAAAATGAAGATTTTTAAAAAGTTATTGGAAGTGGTTTTGTTGAATCATGATTCGAGGACATTGAGGAGTTTGAAGAAGTGTGTAATACCTTGGTGGGATTAGGTTCCTATTCTTACCAACCAAAGAAACTCGATCTTGATCTAAAGAACCGGAAAAATCCACCATCTAAACACTCAATCATTGAACCTCTTGTATTGGAACTCAAACCCTTTCCATCACACTTAAGGTATGCATATGTTGGTGCTAATAAAACTCTACTAGTAATCATCTCTAACAAGTTAGAAGATGGAAAGTGGAAGCTTTGCTTGATGTCCTAAGAAAACACTGTTGGGCACTTGGGTGGACCATCGCCGATATAATTTGCATACCCCTGGGTATTTGCACACATAAGATTAATCTTCAAGAAAATTGTACACCATCTATTGAGCATCAAAAAAGGCTAAACCCACCTATGCAAGAGGTAGTCAAAAGGAAATCATCAAATGGTTGGATGCAGAGGTCTTGTTTCCTATATCCGATAGCACGTGTGTTAGCCCGGTCCAGTGCTTGCCAAAGAAAGGAGGGATCACTATTGTGCCAAATGAAAAAGATGAACTAATAGTCCTCTGACCGGTGATCGGATGTAAGGTATGCATGGATAACAGGAAGCTAAATGCATGGAGAGTGAAGGATCACTTCCCTCTCTTGTTCATGGACCAAATGCTTGATCAACTAGCCGGGCGAGGGAATTATTGTTTTCTTGACATGTGTTCGGGTTATAACTAAATTTCTATTGCCTCCAAGGACCTAGAGAAGGAAACTTTTACTTGTCCTTATGGAATACTTGCATTCAATAGAATGTCGTTTGGACTTTGCAATGCCCCAGCCACTTTCCAATAATGTATCATGTCAATCTTCTCGAATATGGTAGAAGATACCATGGAAATTTTCATGGATGATTTCTCTCTTGTGGGTGATTTATTTGAAGATTGTTTGTCCCATTTGACTGATGTGCTGAAACAATGTAAAGAAACCAATTTATATCTAAATTGGGAAAAATGTCACTTCACGGTGAAAGAGGACATATTTTGGGCCATAAGATATATAAGAAGGGGGTTGAAGTAGATCAAGCAAAGATTTAGGTCATTTCCAAGCTACCCCCTCCGAAAGCTGTGAAAGGGGTGAGAAGTTTCTTGGGTCACACTGGCTTTTCTAGGAGATTCATCAAAGATTTATCAAAGGTGGCCCATCCTTTATATAGGTTGATAGAAAAGGATGCTAAGTTTAAATTTGATTATAGTTGTATGAAAGCATTCCTTAGCTTGAAAGAGAAGCTCACCTCCTCTCCTATCATTATAGCACCCAATTGGTCAAAACCATTTGAACTAATGTGTGATACTAGTGGAGTTTCCTTAGGAGTTGTATTGGGGAAAAGAAGAGACAAAATATTCCATTTGATTTACTATGATAGCAAGACATTGAATGATGCTCAAATGAAGTACACAATGACGGAGCAAGAGTTGCTTGCGATTGTATTTGCTTTCAAAAAGTGTTGAGCTTATCTATTGGGAACAAAAGTGGTGGTGCACACGGATCTTGCCTCAATTCACTATCTTATAGCAAAGAAAGATGCTAAGCCTAGGCTCATTTGATGGGTCCTCTTATTGCAAGAATTTGACTTTCAGGTAAAGGACCGTCGGCAGTGTGAAAATCAAGTGGCAGATCATCTTTCTCGCTTGAAGAAAGAAGGAAGGCACGTTGGAGATCTTGAGACAAATGATGATTTTCCCAACGACAATATATTGGCATCATCCCATGATCTCATACCATGGTTTGCTGACTTTGCCAACTTCTTAGACAGTGATGGCATCCCTGAAGGCTTGATTTTCCACCAATGGAAGAAATTCTTACACGATATCTGAAAATTTTATTGGGACGAACCTTATCTCTTTTGTATTAGTGCGGATGGGATGATTCGAAAATATGATTTGGAGGTGGATTCTATTTGCCGACTATCCACCAAGAGGCACACGATCTCATCAAACATTGTGACCAATGCCAATGGAAGGGGATATCTCTCAGTGCCATGGACTCCCCTTGACCCCGATCTTGGAGGTCAAATTATTTGATGTATGGGGAATAGATTTCATGGGGCCCTTTGTAAGATTTTATAGAAACACTTACATTCTCTTGGCCATTGACTATATGTTCAAATAGATAAAAGGGGTAGCATTTCATAACAACAAAGTGAAGAGTGTTACGACATTTTCAAAAAAGCATATCTTCTCTCGATTTTGCACTCCCTGTGCTATCATTATTGATGGGGGTCCCATTTTTGTAATCGGTTGTTTAGTGCTTTACTTGAGAAGTATGGTGTCAAGCATAAGGTACTATCCCTATCATCCCTAAACAAGCGGCTAAGTTGAAGTGTCCAATAGCAAGATCAAGTCCATACTAACAAAAATAGTGAATGCAAATAGAACTGATTGGGTAAGGAAATTGGATGACGCATTGTGGGCTTATAGGACCGGTTACAAAACCCCCATTGGCATGTCTCCATATCAAATATTGTTTGGTTGTCATCTCCCCATAGATCTCAAGTATAAACCCATGTGGGCATTGAAAAGGTTGAATTTAAATTGGGAAAAGGCTGGCCATGCTCGGTTTAAAGATCTCAATGAAATTAATGATTTTTGAATGTAGGCTTATGAGAGTGTATCTCTTTACAAAGATCGAATGAAGCACTTTCTTGACTAACAGATATTGAAGTAAGAATTTTCCCCTGAGGATTGGGTGCTTATATTCAAATCTTGGCTTTGCTTATTCCCGAGCAAGTTGAAATCCAAATCATCCAGTCCTTTCAAAGTATCACAAACCTTTTCAAATATGGCAATTGAACTTGAAGCAGAAAATGGGTATAAATTTAAAGTATATGGTTAGAGGGTAAAGCAATACTTGGGTGTTCCAAAATAAATCACATTCATAGAGGTGACTTACCTCGATAAACCATAGTTATGAGGTACATCTGTCGAGCCGTGACGTTAAACCAAGCGCTTCTTGGGAGGCAACCCAGATGTTCATCTTGTTTTTAGCATTTTGTTTCTTCACTTTTTGTTATTTTTGTTGATTTTTACGTAGAGTGTGAATTGGTATGTCAAATGTAATGATTAGAAGCTAAGATTCACCTGTGTCACTTGCAAAATGCATATGGTAATCTATGACACGTAGGTCAAAATGCCCCTAAAAACCAGAACCACAGTTAAATTCTCCATCATTCAGGGGTCACATGTGATACCACCTACCAAAAGCAGGTGAGGTTCCATGGTACGCAAGCCAGAATGCATGCAAGAAGCAGTAAACTGCTACTTTAGCTGAATATGAGAGCTCACCTATGATGCAACTTGCGAAATGCAGGTCTCAACTTGTGACACGCAGATCAAAATACAGGTGGGAGGCAGATTACTGTCACCTAACAAGAATTCTTTATTTAACCTGTGCTCACTCTTGCCAACCCGTGACACACACACTGGATCGCATGTGGGAACCAGACCACTGCTTAGCAATATATGCCACCTACACACCAGGTGAGCTATATGTGTTATATGCAAGATGAAGGTATTTCCCCAGTTGGGTATGTCACCAGTCTGAAGAACCACATTATCTTAGGGAGTCTCTTTTGCTTTTCCCCTTCAATTTATCATGTGCATTGAGGGTAATACTTTGCTTTAAGTTGGGGGTGGGGGTATTCACTTTTTGATTGGTGCTGGCACATTCTCCATTTGTCTTGATTGATTCACAAATAAGTTTGCAAAATTTGGAATATCTTTTCAAAAATTATTCATCCCAATTGATTTCAAGACTAATTGTGAACTTCTTGTATTGCGATGCCTTGTGCAGTAAGGTTTACTTCATTTTTGTGTATGCATGTCATCTAGAACTTGCCCCGAATATTATTCAAGGGAAAATCCTAGACGTTGCTTAGCATTGAAGATAACCTTAGGCCCTTTTTGAATAGTCACTTTGCCAAAAAGTTCCTTCCCTTAACATTGATCATAGCCAACCCCCTTTGAGCCTTTAACCTTTCCTTGACACTCATGTTATATACCTTGACCTTCTTGAACCCTCTATTTTGGCACTCGTTCCTCCCTAATTGCTAGTAATAAAAATGTAGGCTAAAAGCCTAAGTTTGGGGGTGTATTCATTATTGATGGTAGAAGAAGGAGTTGAGCTTCAATTATTAGGTAGCACCCTATGCTTATCTTAAGAATTGCTTGAAAATTTTCAAAAGAAGAAAACAATGAAAGCAAAAGAATTGAGGGGTTTTACCTTATAAGCTAAAGAAAAGGGTGATTGGGATAATGGTTTGTGGGTAAAATTGGTATTGTGAGAGGGAGGAATAAGGTAAAGTTGAATCAAAGATGTGAGTGATACACTTAAATGCCTAATGATAGAGTTAGGGAGGATTAGTCACTTGAACCAAATGAAATCCTCACCTTAACTGTAGACTACATAGTTACCCACAAGTCCATAGTGATTCCGAGCTTTGCAACTCTACATTAGTGGCGAATTACATAAAGGGCAAGCCTATGGTTCTATATTTGTGCACTTGAACTTCTTTGAGTAAGTGAGAGTCTTTGTGTTCTCTTATAATCCCTATATTGTGAACTGCATGATTATGAGTGGGATTCTCTTTTGTAGTGATTGGCATTGTATCCTTGAGGTAATTGGTGAAGTCTTGATCTCATTTGAGGGGAATGAATGATGACAAGTTGTGTAGCGAATTTTGAGGCAAACCTTGAAGGTTAATGTCAATGACTTGAGAAGTTTGATGATCTTTTTTTGAAGGAAAGTTCCCTTGATTTTAAATGAAAGAATTTGAAGTGAGCAATTTTGCCTTATTTGTTTATGGTGGTACCAAATGAGTGAGTGTCCTTTGTTTTGAGTCTTTTGTTTATTATTTTCTTGAGTCTTTGAGTCAGAATAGTCCTTTTTGCAATCATTGTGTCTTGAGAAGTTTGTGTCAATCCTTGGCCTTATGAGTGTTTTGCTTGAGGACAATGAAAAGTTCAAGTTTGGGGGTTTGATAAGTTGGTAATCTACCAACTTATTTAGCACTTATTCATGAGTTATTGTCTTGATTTGATCTGATTTAGGAAGTTTTACGCCTTATTTGTCTTATATGTAGGTACTCTTGATCAATGAAGGAAGAAGAGGATTTGAACCCAAAAGAGCTAGAAATGGAGTTTAAGTCAAGAGATAATTGGGAGAGAAAAGATTTGTTCATGATGTGCGAGGAGACCTGCGAGTCACAAGATGGCACCTACGTTTCACAAGTACCAGCACAAGAGGGAGCTGGATCACTACCTTATAATATAGGACCTGTGTGCCACAAGTCATCAAGGGCAGCCGAAAGTGCCGCGCAGATAAAGCCACAAGAGAAGGATCTCTCACTGCCCAAAAGAAGTGGCACTTGTGTGCCGCATGACATCAAGGGCAGCCGCAGGTGCTATCGAAGGTCAAGTCGCAAGTTCCATGAAGGGTAAAATGGTCCAAAAATCCATTACATAATTGGGAAGCTTCCAAGACCTTTTTTGGGATCTGTGCAAGGATTATATACCAACATTTTCCCCAGTTAGGATAGAGTTGTTAGAGTACACTTTAGAGTATAAGTTTTCTAAGCTTCCTTCTTCCTTGAATTGAGAAAAACACCATTGTTGAATATTTTAGCTTGGAATTGAAGATAGTTATTGAAGATGAATGGAGCAAAGGTTAACCACTTGGTATATTCTCTTTTTCCTTAATTATGAGTAGCTAAATTCAATTCTAGAGGTGTGTGCATGATGGGTATTTGAATTTGGGAATGGGTGTTAATTATTTGGGTTTATAATTAATTATTATGTGTGGGTCTATTGAATCCTTCATGTTTTCATTATAAATTTGATGGTTGCAAATATTAATTGAGCTTGCTAATTAAGTTCTTTCTTGAGAAAGAAGTTCTATAATTGGGTACGGATTCAATAGTAAGAATTTGGGATTTCCACCATAAATTGAGACTAGAAATAGCTTAATTTAGGAAATTCCCACCTAACAGTTGAGGCTAGAAATAG
Source organism: Jaltomata sinuosa (assembly GCA_003996215.1). NCBI lineage: Eukaryota > Viridiplantae > Streptophyta > Magnoliopsida > Solanales > Solanaceae > Jaltomata > Jaltomata sinuosa. Next base: position 27,301 of record QJPP01004738.1, read on the forward strand.
CTTAACTCACCTAAGTCAATTGGTTATTTTGTTTCTCAACTATGGGGTTCGAAAGAGACCATAGTGTATATATGTTTGGTAGGTTGAAAAACAACTAAACATGTCTTGAACCAAGGCTATCCACACATTGATCAAAAATAGCTTGAATAATCAACCTCAATCCCAATGCATGACCCCATCAGAAGCACACCCCTAGTCTTTCCAATCTTGATATAAACACTTGTTTTTACGTCGTTGCTTTGTTACAATTTGAAACTACGTTCCCAAAATCAAATTCCCCATTTAGTTTACTTGCTTGAACATTGTGCTTGCTCTTGTGAATTGACTTACCATTTATAGTGAATCTCTATACCAATCCTCATGGATTCGACCCTGTCTCGGGTCATGTTATTATTTTGCGATGACCATTGCCACCTCCTCTTGGGAAAGTTTTTTTGGGACGTTATCAGCTACCACATTTGCCTTGCCTAGGTGATAGAGAATAGAGATTTCATAGTCCTTCAGTAACTCCAATCACCTACGCTGCCTCAAATTTAGATCCTTCTAGTGAAAATGTACTGAAGACTATGATGGTCAGTGAAGATCTCACAATGCACTCCATACAGATAGTGCCTCAAAAACTTCAATGCGAAGACTACAACCACTAACTCCAAGTCATGAGTGGGGTAGTTTCTCTTGTAAGCCTTCAACTGCTTGGAGGCATAAGCAATCACTCGGCCCTGATGCATCAATACACAACCCAACCCTACTTTGAACATATCACAGTAGACAGTAAAACCCTGGACCTTAATCAGAAAAGTAAGAATCGAAGCTGAATTCAATAAGGCCTTGAGCCTCAAAAAGCTTGCCTCACACTCCTCAGACCACTGGAAAGGGACATTCTTCTTAGTCAATATAGTCAATGGAGCTGTTGTAAAGAAACCCCTCTATGAACCATCTGTAGTAACCTGCCAACCTGATGAAACTGTGAACCTCAGTAGGAGAAGTAGGCCTAGGCTTGTCAGGAACTATCGCAATCTTCGTCAGATCCACCAAATCCCATCTTTGGACACCATGTGCCCTAAGAATGCCACAGACTCAAGCCAAAACTCACACTTAGTGAATTTGGCGTATAACTGCTAATTTTGCAAGGTCTGAAGTACAACTATCAAATGTTGCTCATGCTCCTCCCTACCCATCGAGTACACTAGAATGTCATCGATGAACACTATAACAAAGGAATCCACGTAGGATCTGAACATATGGTTCATCAACTCCATAAATGCTATTGGGCATTGGTCAACCCAAAAGACATGACTAGTAACTCACAATGACTGTATCGAGCCCTAAATGTAGTCTTTGGGATATCCACAGCCCTGATCCTCAACTGATGGTAACCCAACCTCATATCAATCTTAGAGAACACCACTGCACCCTATAGTTGGTCGAACAGATCATCAATATGCGGCATCATATACCTCTTCTTAATGGTCACCTTATTCAGCTGCTTGTGGCCAAAACACATACGCAAGGAACCATCCTTCTTCTTCTCAAGCAGAATAGGAGCACCACACGAAGACACACTAGACTTGATAAAACCCTTACTTATTAGGTCCTGGAGCTGCTCCTTAAGCTACCTCAACTTGACTGGTGCCATTCGATAAGGCAGAATAGAAATGGGATGAGTGCCCAGCTCAACATCAATATCAAAGCCGATATCAAGATCAGGAGGAAGACCCAATAGATCAGAAGGAAACACATCCAAATACACACAAACCACAACAACATACTCAATGGAAGGTGTGATGGCAAAATAAGCCAAGCACTCTTTCCAACCAACCGTTGGGCTCTCAGGAAAGATATAACTCACTGATATACATGATCCACTACTAAAAAATCTCCTACTATGATAGATACATGCATAGGCACAGTCAATAACTCATAAGTAAACTCCAAACGAGTAATAAAGTAACCAGATACATAAGAGAATATAGACCACAGATCAAACAAAGCAAAAGATGATGATGGCAGATTGAGATTGTACCTATGTGACATCAACTAAAGCCTCGGCCTCTTGCCAACCCAAAAATTCATACATATGGCTCCGACCGCCACGACCACCTTGATCATACTGGGGACCATGGACCACATTTGGCTGGTGGCACTGGTGCCCCGGGGACCTGAACCTGCTGACCCAACTGACCCAGTTGACTCTGCTGACCACCATGCCTGAATCTAGGGCAGTCCCTGGCAAAGTGCCCCAACTCACCAGACTCAAAGCACCCTCTACCTGCTGATGTCTGAAGTGAAGAACCCACTGAACTAGATTGGCCACCTTGGCTTGAATACCTGAAATGAGCACCTCAAAAAGATTCAACCAAGCTCTGACTACCCTAACCACTCTGACCCTCTGTAATCTGTAGTTCCACCTGAACAGGGCAGCTAGGATGGAAATACTTCTTTTGTTGACCCCAACCAAATAAGCCTCTACCTCTAGACTAAGAACCACTGAATCCACCCTGATGATGGGGCTTCTTATCGTTACCTCCATAGTCCTAGTGATGAATATCCTCGATAGTATAGGCATGATCAAAAACTGTTAGAAAACTTGCCTCTAATGCAGCCAAGTGCTCTGTATCTAATCAAAGCTGCAAACTCAACCCTCTAACAAAGCAACGCACCCTCTCATTCTTGGTGGGTAGAATCATAGTGGCATGCCTAGCCAACTTGTGAAAGCGGACCTCATACTCAAAAACAGTCATAGAGCCCTAGTCTAACATGGTGAACTGATCCCTCAGTTGCTCCCTCATACTGTTGGGTACATACTTCTCCAAGAAGGCCTCAGAGAACTAAGCCCAAGTCATAGGAGGTGACCCGGCTAGTCCACAAGCGATATAAAATCTCCACCACTGTCTGACTGCACCATCTAGCTGAAAAGCAGTATAATCTACTCCATATGTAACCTCTCCTGGCAACTGACTAGAAACTCATGGGCATCCTATCCCGGAGCACCTAAAAACCTCGGAGGACCCAGTCGAATAAACCTACCTAGCATCTTCCGCTCCTCAGAAGACATAGCAAGCCTAGTTGAAATAGGCAGAGCAACTAATGAAATTGGGAACACCTCTAATCAAGGAGCCGTAGTAGAAGGTTGTGCTCCTACACCTTGTGTCAGTGCCTGGGGTTAAGTATGGGCCTTGTCCTTAACCTGCAAACCAATGGGAGCACCTGGAAAACCCCCAGGCTTTACGCCCTCCAAGAAACCAAGAATAGGAACCAGAGTGTCCTGAAGAATTGATGTAGCCACAAAACTTGTAGGATACTGGGCTGGCCCCACACCTTTTGGTTGATACTGAACCTCCTATACCTCTATATCCAAATTTGGTGACGGTACCCTAGCCTGGGCCTGAGCTGGTGCCGCAGCCCATGCCCTACCTCTACCTCTGGGTCGACCTCTAACTAATCTCCTAGTTGGGGCTCTGTCTGTAGGAGCAAGGGCCTCTTCCTCGCCCACTACTGATCTCATCTGAATCATTTGAGAAAGAGTGAAACAAAAGGTACTTAGAAGTTGTTAAGATCAAGGACGCATGATAAGGAATCAAAAAAAAATGGGAGTTTTCCAAAGAATGCCCTCTAGCCTCCCACAGATGGAATACGGACGTCATCGTACCAATCTATGAGATTTTACTAGCCATTTTCTCTTGTACTAGTAAGACCTATGAAACTAAAGCTCTAATACACTTTATCACGATCTGAAATCGGGCCATGATGGCGCCTACTAAAAAACCCCAATAGGCAAGCCAACCCAAGAACACAAAAGTATAACAAAACATTTAACTAAGTAAAGAGAAAGAGAAATAATAACAAGATGTGGGCCAACCGCATAGATATATACCAAATAGTACAAAATATACGAAAAGTCCCTAAAGAGATCAGGAAAGACAAAATAAATATACAAGAACCAAACCTCAAACTTGGTGTCACTAGTACAAGAGCGTCTAAGTATAGAAATATCATTATACAAAAAGTTATTGTCTACCAAAATACAAAATACAGACAACAGGAATAGATGGAAAATAGTAAGAACTCTGGATGCTGGGAGCTCACCATGATCAGAATAGCAGTTGGCCTCGAATGAATGGATGGTCAGCGAGAATGGATCGTACTAGGTGTTGCATCAGAAAAAGATAAAGAAATGTAGTATGAGTACCAAAACATGGGGTACTCAGTAGGCATCATAGGCTGACCGAGCTCAGAAAGATAATATATAATATAAGAGACATGAAAGTAAACTAGCTATCAAGTCCACCTAAATCTAATTATCACATGAAAACTGAAAGCAAGAAAATAACCCGGCTAACGGTGAAGATAATAATAATAAAATTAAGGGAAAATAGACACTCCAAGCAAAAACAAGCAGGAATGAAATGCGATGCAACATGAGATGGACACAATACAGTATGAAGCCTATGCAATATGAGTTCGGAATCCCAATCAGACATAACAATAAGTAAACATGAGTCTGGAATCCCAGTCGGACAAGGCAGTAAATAAGTATGAGTCTGAAATCCCAGTCGGACATAACAATAAGTAAGCGTGAGTCTGAAATACCAGTTGGACATAACAATAAATCATTATGATCTCCTCAGAACTCAAATTAGTAAAAGATATGGTATTTTAGTTTGGAAAGCTGAAATTCAGTAGTAAGGTAAAACAAATCTTTTAAAAACACCAAAACATTTAGTAAAGGAGTGAAATCTCTCTTCGAGCCAAAAACAAATCCTAGTCATGTTTAGAACTACCAATTTCATGCTAGGAATCATTAATGCACATCATAGGATCAATTCTAGGTGAATTTACACCTACCATAGGGCTATCCCCAAGTTTTATGCTTTTAAGGCCCAAACTCAAGAATTCCACCATTAATCTTCAACCTAAAGGTCTTACAAGGATTAATGATTGATAAACGAAGAGGTTTACAGAGTAACTTACCTCAAATGAAGGAAAATGCCCTAGTTTCTTGGGAAAATGCCTCATGGAGCTCTAGAATGCACTTGGAATTTTTGGAAAAATAATATAGGAAACTAACGTAAGTGCAGGTAATTTGCCCCATCGCTGATAAATCGGTAATCTACCAACTCATTGAGCCTACATCCATGAGTTATTGCTATATTTTGAATAGATTCAGAGGCTTTTATGGCCTTTATTAATTTTTATGCAAGTACTTTTGATAGATGATGATAAATAAGGAAATGGACCCAAAAAGAGCTCAAAAGGAGTGAAGTGTGAAGCGTTCGAAAAAGCTGAAGATTTTGACTGAAGATATGGTGGTCGTGCGACACGCACAAGATGAGGTGCAAACTGCACCTCCTTTGCATAGAGCTACAAAAGTCACTGAAGAGTCTGTTAAGGGGTGCGGTCGTTGTGCGACACGCACATCTCAAGGTGCGAACCGCACCCCCTTCGCACGGAGCTCCCAAAGACAGCTAAAGTCATTAGTTCAACTGAAGGTAGTGTGCGATGAGCACCTGACAATGTGCAAATGCACGTCGTGCCACACACCTCCAGAAGGGCATTTTTGTCCTAATTTGTAGTGATGTTTTGGGAAATTATAAAAGGCCTATTTAGGCACAATTATAAATAACTTTCTTCACTCCTAAATATTCTGAAGATCTACTTATTTTGAGACTAAGTTTTTCACCTCCATTGAGAAGAGGGTTTCAATCTAATTCTCTTGGTTAACACTTGTATGCTCAAATTGAATCTAGAACTTGAGATTCAGCTCTAATGGAAAAGATTTTGACTTACCCAACTGGTATCCCTTTCTCTCTTGCTATGAGTGGCTAATTTCTCTTGTCTAGGGGTGCATTGATGATGGGTGCTTAACAAATGGGTGTGGATGTTATTTATTCTTGCTTATAATTGCTTAATTGACATGGGCCTAGTAATTTCACCAAGTTTTAATCCTAAAATTGGTGGTTGCAAAGATTAATTTTCATTACTTGACTATGTGATTGCTTGAGAAAGGATTTCATGGTTTCGGATGTGTAATTACTAGTGGGAACTTGGGATTCCACTCAGATTTGAGGGTAGAGATAGCTCTTATCGACGGAATCACCCATTTAAGGGTCTAAGCTAGAGATAATGTGACCTTCCCAAGCTTATATTGGTTGTTTATTGATCAAACTAATGATGCTCTAACTGAGATCATCGAATATGAGATTGTTGATCGAGAGATAAGAAATTCTTACCCATGACCAATGTTACTTATTTCATTAAGCAAGAATAAGTATGAATTGATAATCACTCTATCCCATAACTAAAGCCCCATCGGATATGCATCCCTGGGAATTCACAAAGGACCGACTCACCTATGCTAGGCTGGAGGACTCCACCTAGGCCTAAGGGCTACTATCCCCCCTGATGATTGGTGCACGGGTTGGACTCAATCTGATAATGAATGTACATCCAAAATCAAAGCAGTTCTTGATCCACCATCAGTCCAGCAATACCTGGATCCTCCCAACTTACCTGTGCCAGGATGGAGGACTCCACCTAGGCCTCACTGGAGCAGGGGGCTATCTTATCATGAGTTAATGATCGCAGAGGACAGATGGTATGTAGATAACCCATTTGGTCCCCTTAAGCTATCATGGGATCCTATGATACCACCATTGGCTGGTTTTCAGATAGATCTTGCACATGCCTATATACCCCCACTGGAACCATCAGCTCCTCCAGCATCTCAACCTCCTAGGCCACTATATTGGTTCTACTCAAGAAGGCGCCGTCATAATCATTAGCCTATTCAGGGAGGTTTTAGCACTCATTCTCTTTTGTATAACTTTTTGTGCATTAGGGCTATGCTTACTTTAAGTTTGGGGGAGCCTGTAACTATTAATATTGTGATGCTTGTTGTGTTGACATTGCCCTCCCCAGGCCCTTTTTGTTATGTTTTATTTTTATTCAGAGCTTATTTGTGCCCTTGCCAGGCTTGATTTTTGTTGATTGAGATTGTGTTGTCAGGTTGGTCTTACTACCCGTGCTTTGCAAATGCGCTAAAGGCCTACATCGAGGCTTGTTTTGAATGAATCATGAGCGTGCAATTTGGATATCTCCTTGTTAATAGTAGATTAGAAATAAACTTTGACGGTTTTCTTAATACCACAATTCTTTCCCAAGGAGCAAGAGTTTTGATTATTTTCTTTTTCTTCTCTTTTGTTTTTTGTGTGTCGAACCGGGTTGGTGTTTCCCTATGATAGATGGAGAGGCAACTTTCTTAAGGTAAAATGCCAAGTTTTAGTTTAGCATTGAGTCCGTAGTTGCTTGTCTCGAAATGGGCCCACCAAAAAATTTCTCGTGGCAAATTGTTTTGAAAATAAAAGGAAGAAGGTAAATGAATTTTTGAGGAAAAGCATTGTCTTGTCATGACTTGCACACTCTCGCTTTGCCTTGATTGACTCACAAATGAGTGTGTAATGAACTCGAAATAGCTTGTCAAAAATCATTTGCCCCAATTGATTGTGAGACTAATGAAAGAGGTCTTGTGGCATGATGCCTTGTGTGGTGAGGCTTTACCTTGATTTTTGTGCATAAGTGTCATCTAGAACTTGCCTGAATGTGATTCAAGGTGAAATTCTAGGTGTGACCGAGCTTGGAAGATGACCTTAGGCATTTTTTGATAGCCACTTCACCCAAATGACTTCCCACGACATTAAATCCTAGTGAACCCCTTTTGAGCTTGTGACCGTTCATTGGCACCTTGTAACACCTTGACCTTTTTGGAACCTCTATTTTGGCACCCATCCTCCCTAATTGATTAAAATGAAATGTAGGCTAAAATCCTAAGTTTGGGGGGGAAACGAAAGATAACATAGGCAAATGCCTAAGTTTGAGGGTGCATGTGATCAAATAAGGAGAAGAAAAGAAGTGCACTTCAAGTGAAAGGTAGCACCTTAATTTCAAATTGAAAATTGCTCCAAAAGATCAATCCAGTGAGCAAATTGAAAAGCAAAAAAAAATAGGTGCTACCAAGTGAAGGTGGTATAAGTAGTCTGAAGGATCATGAGTCAAAAGGAGAAATATTGGGTTGTGAGAGGGAGAAATAAGGTGAAGTTGAAATAGAAAAATGTGAGCGGTGTTTGAAATGAGAACAAAGAGCATTAGGGAGGTGTAGTCACTTGAACCAAATGATATCCTCACCTTAGCCCTGGCTTACATCGTACCCGTAAGTCATTGGTGAGTCCGATCCTGGATACCCTATATTAGTGGCGAATACATGAAGGGCAAGCCTATAGTTTGATGCGTATGCACTTGACTTCCTTGAGAGAGTGAGAGTCTTCTTGGTTCTTCTAAAATCCCGTATTTTGTGAATTGAATGATTGTGAGTGGGATTCTCTCTTGTGGTGAGTGGCATCATGCACTCAAACTGAAACATAGAGTCTCCATTTCAATTGAGGGGAATGAATGAGACAAGTTGTGTGGCGAATCTCGAGGCAAACCTTGAAGGTCAATGCTAATGACTTGAGAAGCTTAAATGCCTTGTTTTGAATGGCAAAAATTCCCTTGATTTTGAATGAGAAATGATGTCCTTTTGGAAAAAGTTTTGAGATGATCAATTGCCTTGAATTGGTGGTGGTTCAAATTGAGATGAGCATAGTAGTTGAGTCATTTGTTTGAGTCTTTCGTTTATTATTTTTCTTAATTTTTAGTTTAGAGGAGTCTTTTGTTCCTTGATTGAGCCTAGAGCATAATTCATTCCTTACCTTGTGAGTATCTTGCTTAAGTACAAGCAATTGTTCAAATTTGGGGGTTTGATAAGTCGGTAATCTACCAACTTATTGAGCCTACATCCATGAATTATTGCTACGTTTTGAATAGATTTAGAGGTTCTTATGGACTTTATTGATGTCTATGCAGGTACTTTTCATAGATGATGATAAACAAGGAAATGAACCCAGAAAGAGCTCAAAAGGAGTGAAGTGTAAAACTTTCAGAAAAGCTGAAGATTCTGACTGAAGATGCGGTGGCCATGCGACACGCACAAGCTGAGGTGCGGACCGCACCTCCTCCGCATAGAGCTAAAAAGTCACTGAAGAGTCTGTTAAGGGGTGCAGTCACTGTGCGACGTGCATATCTCAAGGTGTGAACCGCACCCCCTTCGCACGAATCTCCTAAAGACAGCTGAAGTCACTGGTTCAATTGAAGGCAGTGTGCGACGCGCACATCACAATGTGCGAACCGCACATCGTACCACACACCTCCCGAAGGGCATTTTTTTCCTAATTTTTAGTGATGTTTTGAGAAACTATAAAAGACCTATTTAGGCACAATTGTAAATAACTTTCTTCACTCCTGAATATTCTGAAGAGCTCTTAGTTTTGAGACTAAATTTTTCACCTTCATTGAGAAGAGGGTTTCAATATAATTCTCTTGGTTAACACTTGTGTGCTCAAATTAAATCTAGAACTTGAGATTCAGCTCTAATGGAAGAGATTTTGACTTACCCAGCTGGTATCGCTTTCTCTCTTTCTTTGAGTGGCTAATTTCTCTTGTCTAGGGGTGCATTGATGATGGGTGCTTAACAAATGGGTGTGGGTATTATTTATTCTTGCTTATAATTGCTTAATTGACATGAGTCTAGTAATTTCACCAAGTTTTAATCCTAAAATTGGTGGTTGAAAACATTAATTTTCATTACTTGACTATGTGATTGCTTGAGAAAAGATTTCATGGTTTCGGATGTGAAATTACTAGTTGGAACTTGGGATTCCACTCATATTTGAGGCTAGAGATAGCTCTTATCGACGGAATCACCCATTTAAGGGTCTAAGCTAGAGATAGTGTGACCTCCCCAAGCTTAGATTGGTTGTTTATTGATCAAACAGATGATGCTCTAACCGAGATCATCGTATATAAGATTGTTGATCGAGAGATAAGCAATTCTTACCCATGACCAATGCTACTTATGTCATTAAGCGAGAATAAGTATGAATTGATAATCACCCTATCCCATAACTAAAGCCCCATCGGATATGCATCCCTAGTCGTCTAGTCAATTTGGTACACCCACTTTCGTTTTATTACTTTTTAATTGAATTGTTATTATAGTGACAACATCCTAATTCCCCCATTCTTTTACTTTATATTTTGAGCATTTACTCTCACTTTGAACTCAATTCGATATAATATCTATTTAGCTACTCCAAGTCCCTTGGGTACGACCTCGACACTCATTGGGATTATAAATTTTGTTTTTCTACACGATCGTCGTGGCCTCCAACTTTGGAGAGCACGATTTGAGCATTAAACAGTCGCTCATCATGATAGGCCGCGACTCACTATGGCGAGTCTCTATGGCGAGAATCGACTCGCTATGATGACTTATCACAATGAGAGGCTATCTTGTCATGGCGATCTGCAAATTCCAGACTGCCATATGCTCACCCAAAACCCCTTATTTTACAACACTTTATTTTCAAGACATCACAAATTAATTTTGATGCAGAAACTACCATAATCGGAGTTCTATAAATCTACTTTTCTTCCCAAAACATTTTACGGGACCCTACAGTGGTCGACTATCCATCAATGGACACCAGTCTATCATACATAGAACCACGAGACTCCCACTATCTCTAAGGAATAAAATACTATATTTTCATTGAAGGTCATTCTAGCTTGATATTTTACCAACTCTCATCTTAGAGACTTTTTCTAATCGTGTACTTATGAAATCACTTTATTATAATGACAGAACATGTCATTACATCATATACCAATTAAATAATTGTTTATCCCTGAATGACAACAAGAAGAAAGTAAGAGAAAAAGAGGATTACCTAAATTAGTAAACAAGTGAGGATGCTTGTCTGCTTCGGTCTCCTAAGTGGCCTTCTCAAAAGGACGGTTCTTCCATGGGACCTTCACAGAAGTGATCTCCTTAGTCCTTAATTTTCAAACATCTCTATCAATAATAGCAACAACCTTCTCTTCATAAGAGTGTTTTTCATCCGACAGGACCGAATCCCAGTGAATAATGTAGTCACCATCTTCGTGGTACTTTTTATATATAGACACAAGAAATACGGGATGAACTCCTGAAAAACGCTAAAATCATACTCCCCAAAGATGGAGGCACGATGATCGTCAAGCAAAACACATTTATAAGTACCCAACAGGTGTCGGGGTCATACCCACAGAGACTTGATGTTAACTATATGAAGCTTGTATCGAAATGAGTTCACATAGAGAGTAAATGCTTAAAACACGAAAGTAAAAGGATGGGGGAATTGGGATTCTATCACTACAATCACAATTCTAATTAAAGCAAATGAGTAAAGTGAGTGTACTAAATTGAGTAGGCGACTAGGGATGTGAATCTAATGCGGCTTTAATGTGGGATAGGGTGATTATCAATTCAAACTTATTCTCGCTTATTGACACAAGTAGCATTGTTCATGAGTATGGTTGTTTATCTCTCGATCAACAACCATATATCCGATAATCCCAGTTAGAGCATCATCGTTTCAATCAACAAGCAACCAATATCTAGCTTGGGGAGGTCACACTATCTCTAGCTTAGACTCTTAAGTAGGTGATTCCATCGATATGAGCTATTTCTAGCCTCAAATCTGAATGGATTCCCAAGTTCCCACTAGTAATCTCACATCCGAAACCATGAAATTCTCTTTCGAGCAACAACATAATCAAGTAATGAAAATTAATGTTTGCAACCACCAATTTTAGGATTAAAACTTGGTGAAACTACTAGACCTATGTAAACTAAGCAATTATAAGCGAGAATTAACAACACCCACACCCATTTGTCAAGCACCCATTATCAACACATTCCTAGACAAATGAAATTAGCCACTCATAATAAAGGACAGAGGTATACCAAATGGGTAAGTCACAATCCTCTTCATTCAAGCTTAATCTCAAGTTCTAAGCTCAATTTGAGTACACAAATGGTTAACCAAGATTTTGAAGAGAGAATAGATTAAAACCCTCTTCTTCTTGGAGAGAAAAACTTGTTCTCAAAGTAAAAAGCTCTTCAAAATATTCAGGACTGAAGAATGTTATTTACAATTGTGCCTAAATTAGCCTTTTATACTTTTCCAAAATGTCACTAATTTTCTGGAAAAAATTGCCCTTCGGGTGGTGTGCGATGCAATGTGTGGTTTTCACATCGTGATGTGTGCATCGCACACCGTCTTCAGTTGAACCAGTGACTCAGCCAACTTAGGAGGCGTCATGCAAAGTGGGTGCGGTTCGCACCATATTTTTTGTTTGTTGCACAATGACCGCACCCCGTGGCAGATCCTTCAAGCAATCCTAAGCTTCATGCGATGGAAGGTGTGGAATGCACCACGGCTTGTGCGTGTCGCACAAGCGCTGCATCTCAGGGCAAATTCTTCATCTTTTTTTATCGCTTCACACTTCATTCCTTTTAAGCTCTTTTTGGGTCCATTTCCTTGTTTTCTATCTTTGTTCACAAATACCTGCATAGACATCAATAAAAGCCGTAAGAACCTCTAAATCTATTCAAAACATAGCAATAATTCATGGATAAAGGCTCAATAAGTTGGTACTTTACTGACTTATCAAACCCCCAAACTTGAACTATTGCTTGTCCTTAAGCAAGATACTCACAAGGCAAGGAATGAATTATGCTACAGATTCAATCAAGGCACAAAGGACTTATCTATACTAAAAATTAAGAAAAAGAATAAACAAAAGACTCAAACAAAAAACTCAACTACGATGCTCATCTCAATTTGAAGCACCAGAAACTCAAGGCATTTTGCCATTTCAAAACCTTTTCCAAAAGGACTTTATTTCTCATTCAAAATCAAGGGACTTTTATCATTCAAAACAAGACATTTAAGCTTTTCAAGTCATTGGCATGGACCGTCAAGGTTTACCTCGAGATTCACCACACAACTTGTCTCATTTATTCCCCTCATTTGAGATAGAGACTTCATGTTTCAATTCGAGTGCATAATGTCACTCACCACAAGAGAGAATCCCATTCACAATCAATTAATTCTCAAAACAACAGGATTATAGGAGAACCAATAAGACTCTCACTCTCTCAAGGAAGTTCAAGTGCATACGCGTCAAAACATAGGCTTGCCCTTCATGTAAATCGCCACTAATGTAGGGTAGCCAATTTTGGAATCACCAATAACTTGCGGGTTACAATGTTGGCTAGGGCAAAGGTGAGGATTTCATTTGGTTCAAGTGACTACACCTCCCTAATGCTCTTTGTTCTAATTCGAACACACTCACATTTTCAAATTTCAACTTCACCTTATTTCCCCCTCACACAACACAATCTTCTCCTTTTCAATCATGATCATTCGAATCCTTGTATCGCCTTCATTTGGTAACACCTTTTTTTGCTTTGCATTTTTGCTCATTGGATTGACTTTTGGAGCAATTTTCAATTCAAACCTAAGGTGCTACCTTGAATTTGAAGTGCATTCCTTTTCTTCTCTTCATTTGATCACATACACCCCCAAACTTAGGTGTTTGCCTATGATATCTTTTCATTTCCCACCCAAACTTAGGCTTTAGCCTACAATTCACTATCAAGCAATTAGGGAGGACAGGTTCCAAGATAGAGATTCAAAAAGGTCAAGGTGTTAACAAGGTGCCAAAGAACGGTTACAAGCTCAAAGGGGTTCACTAGGATTGAAGTCATGGGAAATCATTTGGGTGAAGTGGGTATCAAAAAGGGCCTAAGGTCATCTTCCAAGCTTGGTCACACCTAGAATTTTGCCTTGAATCAGATTCAGAGCAAGTTCTAGATACACGCATGCACGAGAATCAAGTTAAAGCCTCACCACACAAGCCATCATGCCACAAGACTTCTTTCATTAGTCTCAAAATCAATTGGGACAAATGATTTTTGACAAGCTATTCCGAGTTCGTTGCACACTTGTTTATGAGTCAATCAAGCCAAAGCGAGAGTGTACAAGTCATGACAAGAGAATGCTTTTTCTAGAAAATTCATTTCCCTTCTTCTTTTTATTTTCAAAAACAATTTGCCAAGAGAAAATTTTTGGTGGGCCAATTTCGTGACAAGCAACTACGGACTCAATTTTAAACTAAAACTTGGCATTTTCCCTTAAGAAAGTCGCCTCTCAATCTATCATAGGGAAACACCACCCCGGTTCAACACAAAAACAAAAGATAAAGAAAGATAAAGAAAACTTTTGCTCCTTGGGAAAGAACTGTGGTATTAAGAAAACTCTCGGAGTTTATTGCTAAATTATTATTAACAAGGCGATATCTAGATTGCGCGCTCGTGATTCATTAAGAACAAGCCTTGGCGTAGGCCCTTAGCACATTTGCAAAGCACGGGTAGTAAGAGAATGGGGCATGTAATATCAACCCGGCAACACAATTTCAATAACAAAAATCAAGCCCGTCTAGGGCGCAAATAAGCTCAAAACAAAAGCATAAGCAAAAGGCCTGGCAAGGGAAATGAGTATCACAATCATCTAAAATATGCTCGACAAGGGCCAAATCAAATCTAGCTGGAATGTCAACAAGGATCAGCAAGGGCAATAAAAACAATATATCAAGCCCAATCATAGGCATCAACAAAAGCAAGTAAAGCCACCCACTCCCATAAAAGAAGCATTGCCCTCAATGCTAATAGCTGAAGGGAAAGAAGGGTGAACTCCCTGGAGGACTATGCCTCCTCATCATCATGATCAGCTACTCCTTTATAATCACCAGGTAGCTCCTCATCATTATCCGCAAGGGACGCCAAAAAGTTATCCAGCGGGCCAGGAATGGTGCGAGGTTGAGGCAAGGTATTCAAATCTGCTTTTTTGACTGGGGCATTACTTTTTGACTTGTCGAGGTCCTTTCGAAGTTTCTTGATAGCTTTTTCACAAACATCCACCCTTTTTCAAAGAGTGGACACTTTCTCCACAACTCTTTTGATGGCCCTCTTCAACCCCCTCTCAATCAATCCTGGTAGATCGTTTGATAAATCTCTCAATTGCCTCTCGTAGTTGTATGTTTTGTCAACCATATCTTGGAGCGCATTTTAGGTATTTGCTCTCTAGGTGCATTGGCAGTGGGTGTGTGCGTTTCTGAGGCAGGATGAGAAGGAGAGGAGGCATGTAATGCAATATCAGAGTTATCATCCTCATCTTCCACCGAAACCTCTTCCCTGCGCCTTTTGAAATGAGGATCATCTCGATCAGTTTTCTTATCAAGATCTAGCATACCAATGGCTGGAGTAGGGGCATCACAATCGAAGTAAGGAATGCCAGCGTGTGCACAAAGTTTACTGATTAGCACTGGAAAGGGGGAATGCATCACCACCCCTATGAGCCTTCTTTGTTATCACCAAGGCGATGACCTCACCAACATTAATATGATCCCCTACCATAATTGCAGCTATTAGAATGGCCCCATCATGCGTGACCTTTTGGTCATTCTAAGAAGGCATGAAGCCAGAGCGGATAAAATCATACCATAGGCGCGCCTCAAAATACAAAGCCTGGCGTAGGATTTCCCCAACTAAAATAGCCCAGAGAGGTTCATCAGGAGCAATTATAGGAGCCGCCCATTCAAGAGATTTGCGTTTGAGCAGTAGCTTAGCCATGAGCTCAGGGGCTGGTTCAATGGGAGTTCTCCAATATATAGCATTAATTGCAGCTGGGGTGATTCTGATTTCTTTACCCCGAACAAAGACTGAGTCAGATGCGAGGAATGTTTAACAACCCCCTTTGTAGCCTTTAGCATCATGTGTGGCCTGATATGAGGCAAAGAACTCCTGAACCAACTCTTTGTAGTAGTTTCCGGGTACCTCCTGAAATGGTTGCCACTTTCGGTTGGGGAACTGAGTGGGGATGATGGGTAGGTTATCCCCCATTGCATCTAGGTTGAAGCTTTGCTCTGTGTTGAAGGACCTACCAATATCACGATCATAAATCACTTTCATGCCCTCCATTCCGAATCGAATCCTCTCCTCCTCTAAGACTTGGTTATGGGAAGATGGGACTTTTTTTCCCTTTTGAGGTAGGGTTGGAGGAGGAGGGAGCCATTGGCCATCGTGAACTCCTCTCGGCGTTACCCTTGTTAGAAGACATGTTCTGCATACAGAGATTGTGAGCCTCAACCAAAAATAAAATCTAAAAGAAGTTAGCAAACTAAAAAGGTTGGAATGCAACGAACTAGAAAAACAAAGTAGGTGACTGATGTCTTGTGCGGACCACATGCGAAATGCACCAGAAGGAGTGCGCGTCGCATGTGCTATCGCACGAGCTAACAAAATCCTACAGGGATTTTTCTATCAAGGTGTGAAGCTGGTACGGTCTACACCAACAGAAGTGTGCATCACACTACGCTTCACCCCTCGAAGCAGTGAAGTGGCTATCTTTTGAACATGGTGTGATGCTTTGTGCGAACCGCACATCAAGATCTATGCATCACATGCAGAATGCACAAAGATACAACCAGAATTTTTAATTCCTTGTGTTCTTGTATATTACGCATGTGATCCGTAGAGCAAGATGTACTTAGGCACTTGGCACCACTCAACAAACCAATAATAGTTACAGAAAGGGGCAAGGAATATCATGACCATAAACATCCGGGTACTCAGACTTCTCCGGATTTCCATTGACAACATCAAGCACGAAAAGGACTTAACGACATCCCTTAAGATGGACATTACCCCATCTATCATCAGGAATATCAAGCCTTTACTTGCAACAATGGGCACCAACAAACTTAGCAATAATTAACCCCTCCCCGCACAAGATCATACACTTAAAGATAATTTGCAACAACGAATGATAGGTATACAATTAGCAAAAATTCTGCCTCTATAACCAATTTTCAACCAAATCTCATGACTAATAATGGTTTTCCATTAAGAACGACGTCACCCAATCTATCATCGGGCCAAATCATTAATCAATCACAAGTGGGTTACTCAGACTTCACCCCAAACACAGATTTCAAGGCCTAAATTCACTACCAATCAATATGCATTAACACAATTCAAGATTTACCAAGTTGACAATAAGAAAAATCAACAATACAACTCAAAATTGGGGACCCAAAATATTTGGATCTCCCCTAAAATCAACATGGCGATTCTATTAAGTATGCTTCACAATATGAGTTCCCAAACTTCATAAAAATAAGTATTTAACATCGGGGACCTTACTACAAGTGAAGATTAGGTAGAGAGAAGTCAAATTAAAGCTTTTTGTAGTGCAACAATGGTGACCCACTTCGCTTGCCCAAAGAGACTAAGGGTAGGACAGTGGCGGAGCGGTGGAGATGGTTGGATGAGAGGAGGAGAAGATTTTGGGGGAGGTTTAAGGGACTTAGAGAGAATTTTGAGAGAGAAATTTAGAAGTTGGAGAGAAAATATGGTGAAGGTGGTGAAGGAGGCAGTTTTAAGAAGAAAAAGAAGAGGAAAAGTTAGTTGGGTCATCTCCGGGTCAGGTCGATTTATATTCAATTTTACCTGTTCTGCGCCACAACATGCGATTCGCACCAGCCTTGGTGCGGACTGCATGGCATTTTGCACATCGTCCTTTTTCTCCCCTGGGTTTTCCCAGACATCTGATTTTCCATGCGATGGAGGTGCGATGCGTACTTGGGCTCGTGCGGTCCTCATGGCCCATCACATGACACCTCTATTTTTCAATTTTCTCCCAGGCCTTCTGTTTAGGTGTGCAGTGAGCCATGCGACATGCACAATGGCTCATGCGGTCCGCACGGTCCGCCGCATAACCCATTTTTTCCCTGTTTTCACTTGTCCATTTTTCCACTCCATGCATTACCTAAAAAAAATACCAAAAACAACAAAAGATGAAGAAAATTAAAGTAAAAATACTTGGGTTGCCTCCCAATAAGCGTTTGATTTTATTGCATGGCTCAACGATAGTACCTTCACCTCAGTCGTTGTCGGATAGCATGCTAATCGGTTGGCATGGCCCCATAATAAGAAGGAGAATTTCTACATCAACAACTTAGAGACATCATCATGTTGCTTAAATATGAGCGCTTTCTCCACTTCACACTCCTTATGAGCATCATCAAGCTTGCTCTCCAAGTCTATCACTGATATCACTCTCAAATCATCAGAAGGCCTTATGGATTGGCATACATTGAAAGTCACTACTTCCTCCCCTACTCAAAATTTGAGTTCTTCGAGTTCGACATCAACAAGGGCCCTCCCTGTAGCCAATAGTGGTTGCCTCAAAATAATGGGTACCTCAATATCCACCTCACAATCAAGAATGACATAATCCGCTGCGAGAATAAGTTTATCTACCTTGACCAATACGTCAAATAGGATCCCTACCGGACGCTTGATAGATCGATCAGCCATGAGCAATCTCATAGATGTAGGCTTTGGCATGCCCAATCTTAGCTTTTTGAAGATTACTAGGGGCATCAGGTTGTTGCTTGCCTCCAAGTCGCATAAGGCTTTTCGGAATACAAACATCCAATAGTACAAGGTATGGTAAACGCACCCGGATCTTCTCTTTTTGTGGCCACATTGCTAGTCATTAGGGCGCTATAACTATGTGAGATCTCAATGGTGCCCACGTCAACAACCTTCTTCTTTTTAATAAATTCCTTCATAAATTTTGAATACCTCGGCATTGGCATCAATGCTTCTACTAAAGGAATATTTATTGAGAGTTTGCTAAACATCTCAACAAACTTGCTAATCTTGTGCTCCTCTTTCTTATTTTTAAGCCTTTGCGGATACATGAGAGGTCCTTTGGGAGGTGTGGTCAGCATACTTTGCATAGGAGGGGGACTCTCTTCAACATCAATGGTTACCCGGGGAGGAGATTCAGCCTGCTCCTTCTCATTATCAATCTCAACACTTGCCGCGGCATTAGGTGCACCAAGCATCACCCCTACCCCCAGGTTTTCAACGACATTTTCATGTTCACTCTCTTCATCTTTGTTACTTGGTTCCACGATAGGTTTAACAATAGGCTCATTAGATTTCACAACCGGCGTTACAACAGGTTCTCATATTTCATCAGTTTTTCGTCTACTCCTAGTAAAAATAGCCATAATGTGCCTGTCACTTTTATGATTGGTCGTGGCATTTCTAAGAAGTGGCACGTTCCTTCTCGGGTTAATTTGAATGGAGAGATAATCCCTTTGGGCCTCAAGCTGCTTGATTGAGGTTGAATGAGAGCTTACGGTTTGATGAAGTGTTGAGACCACTTTTCAGCTCATTTACCCCTGCATTAGTTGTATCCACCTTTTTCATCACTAATGACAACATGTCCTCTACCTTAGAATGCCTGGGGTTGCTTGTGGTCAGTTGGTAGTGGGAGTCTACTTTTCTTGGGGGCACATAAGGGCTTCGGTGATTGTATCAATCACCATATCTGTCCCAATCATCTTTTATCCAACCTTGATTCTCTTCCCTTGGGTGATAGTACCCGGGATGAGAACTCACTGACACAAAACATAGTTTTCCATCTACGACTGTCATTAACTCATCATTGCTAGATTTTATTTTTGGTGTACTCATAACATTTACACCCCTAGCACCCATCACATGCTTTGCCAAGAGATCAATTTGGGTTATCATTTTAGCCATGGTATCATCTTGAATTTCCCCCCTTTTTCTAACTTCATCTGCCAAGATGGATGAGGCTGCTCCCGAGAGTGGCTCATCCGCTTCTCTTGTATACCAATCTTGGTTGGTTTTTGTCATTCGCTCCAAGAAAGCCGATGCAACGAGAAATTGCATGTCCATGAAGGTGCCACCTCCAAGGTTGTTAGCCATCGACTTATTTATAGAACTCAATGACGAATAGAAACTTTGGAGCAATACATTGTTCGACAACTCATGGTTCAGACACAAGAGAAGCTTCTTTTTGAACCTTAACTAAACCTCATGTAGAGGCTCATCCGGGAGTTGCCTAAAGTTGGTAATCTCATCTCTTAGCTTCATCATTCAAGATGGAGAAAAGAATCTCGATGTAAATGCTTCAACCAACTCGGCCCAAGATGTGATAGAATCATCCGGCAACTCTTCCAACCACGTCGTGGCTTCCCCTATCAAGGAAAAAGGGAATAAGCATAATCGGATGGACTCTTACAGATATGTTAAAAAATGAACGATTGGCAAATCTCCATAAATTTCTGGATATGCCGATTGGCATCTTCATGTGCTGCTCCACCAAATAGGCCCTTCATTTGGATTAAGTGGAGCATGGTTCTAGTCACGTAAAAGCCAGTATTTCCCATCGTAGGGGGTAGGCAGATTGCACCCAGACCCCCTTTCATCATATGCTCAGCCTCGTCGGCCTCCATGAAGCCGTCAACACTCTCGTTGTCAACGGCCTCATTCATAGGCTAGCATGATTAATCATAGCACAAACAACAAACAAAAGTAAAAGAAACAAGTACTCTCAAAGTGACTTCAAATCAACAATCAAAAATAGCTATCAATTCAAGTCCCCGGCAACGGTGCCATTTTTTATAAATGCTCAAATTTTACTCCCTAAAGATGGAGGCACGGCGATCGTCAAGCAAAACACATTTATAAGTACCCAATAGGTGTCTGGGTCATACCCACAGAGACTTGATGCTAACTATATAAAGATTGTATCGAAATAAGTTCACAAGGAGAGTAAATGCTTAAAACACGAAAGTAAAAGGTTGGGGGAATTGGGATTCTGTCACCACAACCACAATTCTAATTAAAGCAAATGAGTAAAGCGGATGTACCAAATTGAGTAGGTGACTAGGGATGTGAATTCAATGGGGCTTTAATGTGGGATAGGGTGATTATCAATTCACACTTATTCTCGCTTATTGACACAAGTAGCATTGGTCGTGAGTATGGTTGTTTATCTCTCGATCAACAACCATATATTCTATAATCCCAATTAGAGCATCATCCGTTCAATCAACAAGTAACCAATATCTAGCTTGGGGAGTTCAAGCTATCTCTAGATTAGACCCTTAAGTGGGTGATTCCGTCGATATGAGCTATTTCTAGCCCCAAATCTGAATGGAGTCCCAAGTTCCTACTAATAATCTCACATGCAAAACCATAGAATTCTCTTTCAAGCAACAATATAGTCAAGTAAAAAATATTAATGTTTGCAACCACCAATTTTAGGATTAAAACTTTTTTGAGAATTATGATTTCCAAAGAAACTCACATTTGTAAAGAAATTCACAGTCGATAAGTCACTTCCAAAAAACTTTAGAGGCATAACTGACAGAAGAAGATTTTGATAGAGTCCTTTCTCGTTGAAGATAAGGTCGTGCATTTAATTCACACCTTGTGCAATATTTTCCCAGTCAACTCTTGAGAAACTATAAGGGAAGCACAAGTGAAGTTGCCACCATGAACTAAGGATTGGAAGGAATTCATTTATTTCTCTCAGGGGTGGATTGCTTTGGTTTTGGTGTATTTCATGTAACAGGCTATTTTGGGCTTCGAATTGATCCAAAAATGACTTTTAATAATGCATGATTACAGGTGATGTTTTCAAAATAGGTTATCAATGGAGGCAGAGAAATAATATCCAGACAAGGACCCATTATCAACACAACCCTAGACAAATGAAATTAGCCACTCATAATAAAGGAGAGAGATATACCAAATGGGTAAGTCATAATCCTCTTAATTTAAGCTTAATCTCAAATTCTAAGCTCAATTTGAGTACACAAATGGTTAACCAAGATTTTGAAGAGAGAATAGATTAAAACCCTTTTCTTCTTGGAGAGGAAAACTTGTTCTCAAAGTAAAAAGCTCTTCAGAATATTCAGGACTGGAGAATGTTATTTACAATTGTGCCTAAATTAGCCTTTTATACTTTCCCAAAATGTCACTAATTTTCTAGAAAAAATTGCCCTTCGGGTGGTGTGCGATGTGATATGGAGTTCTCACATCGTGATGTGCGCGTCGCACACCGTCTTCAGTTAAACCAGTGACTCAGCCGACTTGGGAGGCGTCATGTGAAGTGGGTGTGGTTCGCACCATGGGTTATGTACGTCGGACAACGGCACCCCATGGCAAATCCTTCATGCAATCCTAAGCTTCATGCGGTGGAAGGTGTGGAACGTACCACGGCTTGTGTGTGTCGCACAAGCGCCACATCGCAGGGCAGATTCTTCATCTTTTTTTGATCACTTCACACTTAATTCCTTTGAAGCTCTTTTTGGGTTAATTTCCTTGTTTTCTATCTTTGATCACAAATACCTACATAGACATTAATAAAGGACATAAGAACCTCTAAATCTATTCAAAACATAGCAATATATCATGGATAAAGGCTCAATAAGTTGGTACTTTACCGACTTATCAACTCCCGACAAACTTGGAGGTAAAGCCAATTTATAGGCTACTGGCCCACATTCTGGTGAATCGATAAAAAGGTCTAATATATCTCGGACTTAACTTGTCACTCTTTCCAAATCGCATAACACCTTTTATGGATGAGATCTTGAGCAACACTTGCTCACCTTCTATGAAATGTACATCTCTCACCTTCCTATCCACATACTCCTTTTGCCGGCTTTTAGCCGCTAAGAGCTTCTCTTGGATGAACTTCACCCTTTCCATGGAATTCCTCAGAAGAGTTGTACCCCATAGCCTTACCTCAAATGAATTGAAATGACCAATGGGAGACCTATATCTCCTCCCATATAATATTTCAAATGGATTCATATCTATGCTCAAATGATAGCTATTATTGTAAGCAAACTCAGCCAATGATAGATAGTGGTCCCAATAACCCCCAAAATCTATCACACATGTGCGAAGCATGTCTTCCAATACCTGGATTATATGCTCAGACTGTTCGTCAGTGTGAAGGTGAAAGTTGTACTTAGGTCCAACCTAGTACCCAACTCCTCATGCAGTTTCTGCCAAAATTTAGAGATAAATTGAGTACCCCTATTAGAAATAATAGAGATAGGCACCCCATGCAGCTGAACAACTTCCTTGAGGTAAATTTAGGCTAACTTAGCTGCATTGTAAGTCACCTGAACATAAATGAAGTGTCAGGCTTTGTCAATTTATCCATAATTACCCATATCAAATCATATTTCCCTAAAGTCTTGGAAAGGCCAACCACAAATCAATCGCTATTCTCTCCCACCTCCATTCAGGAATGGGCATTCTCTGAAGAGTACCATCAGGCTTCTGGTGCTCATATTTCACTTGCTGACAGTTCTAACACTTAGCCACAAAGTTGACTATGTCTCTTTTCCTTTGACCCCACAAGTAGTGTCGCTTCAAATCGCAGTACATCTTGGTCACACCAAGATGTAAAGAATACTAAGAACAGTGATCTTCTACTAAGATAGTGGAAATCAAGTCATCAACACGGGGCGCACAAACTTTCCCTATAATTCGAAGGACACCTTCATCATCAATCATGGCCTCTTTGGCCTCACCCCGAATCACCTTATCACAAATCTTACTAAGCTTAACATCATCAAATTGCTTACCATTAATATAATCAAGAAACAAGGACCTCGCCTCAACACGTGCCAACAATCCACCCCTCTCATACACTTCCAGACTCATGAAACTGTTAGCTAGAGTCTGGATCTCACTAACCAATGAACGTCTAGTAGCTTTCAAATAGGCCAAGCTACCCATACTCTCAGTCTTTCTGCTCAACGCATCGGCTACTACATTAGCCTTACCTAGATGGTATAGAATAGTAATATCATAATCCTTGAGTAACTCCATCCACCTTTGCTACCTTAAGTTCAAGTCTTTTTAAGTGAAAACAGTTGCAAGCTACGATGGTTTGTGAACACTTCACAATGTACCCCATACAAATAATGTCTCCAAATCTTGAGAGCAAATACCACAGCAGCCATTTCTAAGTCATGAGTAGGATAGTTCTTCTCATTCACTTTTAGTTGCCTCAAAGCATATGCAATAACATTCCTCAACTGCATTAACAAAACACATAAACCAGACTGTGAGGTATCATAATACACAGAGTAAAATCTTTACCTTCTACTGGCAAGGCAAGAATCAGAGCAGTAATTAACATGGTCTTGCGCTTTTGGAAGCTCTCCTCGCATTCATCTAACCAAATAAATGGTACATCTTTCTAAGTCAAGCAGTTCAGATGGGTAGTAATAGATGCCAAACCCTTCACAAATCTGCGGTAGTAGCTAGATAACCACACAAAGCTACAAATCTCGATCACTAAAGTGGTCCCAGCCTAATTCTCAACTGCCTTAATTTTATGTGGGTCTACCATCACCCCTTATTTCAAAACCACGTGCCCTAAAAAGGACACAGAAGACAACAAAAATTCACATTTGGAGAATTTCGCATACATCTCATTTTCCTTCAACAACCCCAACACAATCCTAAGATAATTTCCATGCTCTTCATAGTGTCCATACCTATAACACCCCGGAATTCAATCCAGCTTTCAAACTTAGAATATTTGAAAATTCTGACTTTTCCAGGAATGATGGGTCCAAATCACGGACCGTGGTTTGAACCACGAGTCATGAAATGAACCTGTGGTTTTAGTCTGTAGGAGGAGTCTCTGGTCTGAGAACCACGAGTGGGTTCTATGGACCGTGATTCACTTTATGGTGTACCCTATCCACTTGTGGACTCAAAACTAGAGGTCTGCCTTATTCACAAGAACCACGAGTGAACATTAGGGATCGTAGTTAATTCTATGGACCATCTTATTGACTCATAGTTCCTCTTCAGCAGCTTGATCATTGGGCCAGAAACTATGAATTAGTTATATGACTCGTGGAACTTTCCACGAGTCATCCTGTTGACCCGTAGAAGTTCTTCTGCAGCATGACCTTTTGGATAAGAACCACGACTGGAAACCACAAGACGTGGTTCAGTCTACGATTCGTGAAATCCATCTGTGATTCTTGAAGCCAACTTTTTAACAGTTTTTTCCTAATTAAATCCCAGGGGTATTTCTATAATTACCCACCCTTTTAACTCCTATGTGAGGTCGTTTTGGCCACTTTTAGTAAGGTTTCTACCCCATTTAGCCTAAGACTCTCATTATCCCTCCTTCATCTACCAATTGGGAAAAGAACTCCTTCAAGCTCCAAGTCTCAAGCTCCAAGTTTAAGCCTCCTTTTCTTTTCAATTTCAGTTGGGTTAGCTTCAATCAAGGTATGTGGGTATTCAATAAGGGATTCCTTTCATCCTTATGCCCAACACCCCAAGTTCTATTTTGATTTCATTAACTTTCAAATTAGGGTTCTTACCCAATTCTTATGGGCATTACTATGAATTGTCTCCTCATGATTTTACTATGAAATTACTATTAAATTGCATGGGTTTTTACATGTGAACTCCTATTTCATGAATTCAAGGCTAACCATAGCAAATTTTACATGCATGAATTGATTCAAGTAAATTAGGGTATTTGATAGCATGATTTTCATGAATTTCAAGCAAGTGCATGCCTAGTTCATATATTCTATGAAAGTATATGTTATTATGAAATTGAACTAGCGCCATTCAAGTTTTTAAGTTATGAATTATTATGCAAGACAAGACACCCGATGTGCCATCAATGCTCATGAATCATTTTCTAAACTAAGGTTTGTGAGTAGTATGAAGATCCGGGTTATGAACATGGTTATGAACAAGCTTTGACATCTGGATATGTCACATGTATGTGAGCCCTATGCTATATATGTTTTGAGAGTAGTATTTAGCACCGAGCGATGAGGGTTGTAGATAACCCAAGTCCAAAACTATGTTGCCACCGTAGGTTGCCCTCCGTGGCTTATGAAAGGATCCTTATGACATGGTTCTAACCTTGGCAAGTTAGGACAACCTTTTTCAGTGTGGGTGCATGACACTGGACTCCATGTAGCTCAGCATGGTTTATGTCAGTTAAGAGAAACTCCCACATGATTATTATCAAGTTAACAAGTTATATGATACTCTACTTTTAATCTTGACTTTATTTCATGTTTTATATCTTATATCTTGATATATACTTATGTTATCTCCTTATATGAAATAGCTCATTTTAAGCATGTTTTAATTATGCTTTTTCATGATTATGCATATCTCACATACTTGGTACATTCTATAGTACTGACGCATATTTTGTGATGCATCCTCTTGATGATGTAGATTCAGGTTCCCTCCCTCAGGCATGTGGCTAGAGACCGCAGGCCATTGCAGTCAGTGTTGCTGAGTCCTCATTGTTCGAGGGCTAGTTATGATCCTAGTTAGTTTATGGTTGTTTACTTTCGTACTTTGAGTTAGCTAGGGTCTTGTCCTTGCAACTCCTTATTTCATGTGTAGGGGATTTTCAGACATAGACAGTATTCAAGTCTCTCTTTTGAACTATGTTTCATTTTGCTTCATCATTTATGGATTGGGTTGCCTAGCTTCTATTTATGCTTCCACTATGTTTTCTTATGAATACCTGAATATGCTATTACCAAGGGTTAACTTGGGGCACTTGTGGTCTCGAGTCCCGTGTTACACCTAGGGGGTAGCCTCGGGGCGTGACAATACCTAGTCTAGAAAGCAGTTAGGAATATCGAAAGGTCGAATTTTTAACTGATGGTATCCGAACCTTAGCTCAATCTTAAAAAAGACTGATGCACCTTGCAACTGGTCGAACAAGTCATTGATATGAGGGAGAGGATACTATTTATGGATTGTAACTTTACTCAACACTCGGTAGTCTATGACTACCATCCTTCTTCTTAACAAATAACACTGGAGCACCCCATGGGGAGGCACTTGAATGAAGGAATCCCTTACTTAACAATTCTTGTAACTGAGCTTTAAGCTCTCTCAACTCAGTCGGTGTCATTCTATAAGGGGGAATAGAAATGGGGCACGTATTCGGCTCTAAGTTGATACAAAAGTCAATATCTCCATCGGGTGGCATGCTAGGAAAATCCATAAGAAATACCTCTTGGAATTCACACACTACAGGAACTGACTTGATAGATGGGACCTATGCACTAGTATCCTGAAGAAGATCCAAGAAAGTCAAACACCCCATTCCTATCAGACTCTGAGCACGAAGGAAAAATACAAACTTCATAGGAGTAGGACTAGAATTACCCTCCCACTCTAGTCTATCCAACCCAAGCATAGTCACAGTAACTGTCTTAGCATGACAATCCAAAATATCATGGTATAGAGACAACCAACTCATCCCCAAGATGATGTTAAAATCCACCATGTCTAGAATCACTAAGTCTTCCAAAGTCCTTTGCCCCACAAAATTGGACAAGCACGGAAGACCCTATCCACAACCACAGAATCACCCACTGGGATAGACACATGAACAGGAAAATCAAGCAACTCATAAATCATGTCAAACCTCTTAGAAAAACTAGCAGACACGTCTGAAAAAGTAGAACCACGATCAAAGAAAACTAAAGCCATGCAGTCACAAACAAGAATAGTATCGATGATCACCGTGTCAGACGTCTCTGCCTCTGGTTTGCCTAGAAAAGCATAAAAGTGGTTCTTACCACCTGCCTGTCCACCACCCCTATTGAGTTAATTACCTTATCTGGCATTACCAATGCCTCGATTAGGCTGGGTGCCACCCTTACCAGCTCTGTGGCCACCTCGCCTACCCTGCAAGCAATCTCTACCATATCCATTACATCTACCTCCTAGAGCCAGAGCTTTAGGAGCCTACTGCTGACCTGTCTATCAATGACAAGGAAAATTTCTCTTTATGTTACTGACCTCACTGCACTTATAACATGCACGGTAAAATTTAGGTCATTGTGCTAGAGTAGACAAAGTGAGATAACCACTAATCTCTGTCGAAGGCTGACTGGCCCTTGACGGACCCCCAATAGAAACCTGAATCACAGATTAAATGGGGCGTGCAAGGTACCCCTACAAATAAGGACCCCTGGAATACTGACCACTGAAACTGCCCCCCGACTGAAGCTACTTTGAAGTACTCTTTGTGTAACCCTCTTGCTTTACACCTTCAACCGTCTTTGTAAACTCAATTACCTCCTGAAAAGACTTACCGGAGGATGCTACCTGCAGAGCCAAAATCTAAAGCTCTGTATTCAAACCTTTCACAAAACGGTAGATTTTTCTTCCTTTGTATTGATCAACTATGAAGAGTAACAAGCCAAAGCATGAAATCATGCCTCGTAAGCTTCCACTAAAGAATTGTTTTGCTCAATATTAGCAAACTCATTCCTCTTTATATCCCTCACAGTACGTGAAACATGCTTCTCTAAAAATACTTGGTAAAAGTGACTCCAAGTTATAGGGAGTGCCCTAGTAGGCCTGCCCTCCACCATATTTTGGCATCCCCTTTCAATTAAAAAGAAAAAAATTCAACACCATACCTTTCCCAACACCCATTTTATGGAATCGCTCATGACAGTCAATGATAAATTCATAAGCATGCTCAGACTCCAACCCATGAAATACGGGAGGTATCATCTTCACAAACTTGTAAAAAAGGTCATCCTCGTCATCGGTCATCATCGGGTCTATCACTAGATTTGGAAAGATACTTTTTTCAAAGCCTCATCCATCTGAGAGCCACAGCTGCAGCATGCTGGGTCATCAGATAATGTATGGTGGGCACTATAGGAGTAGTTCCATTCCCTGCCAGTCCACTCAGAAAACTCAAAACTTGTTGGATCATGTCAGATGACATCAAAACTGGCGTTGCACCTCCCTGAATAGGTGTCTCCCTTGTACCCTGAACAAGTATTGCTTCCTCCTCTACAACCTCCAGAAGATCCTCATGCTGGGAGGAGACGCTGACCTTTCTCGAACCAGAGTTGCAGCCTGAGCTCCAGCCCTGACGGGTACACCCTTTCTTCCCCTAGCTCTACCTCTCACCCTTCCTCTACCACAAACCACAACTTTAACAATTGGTTCTGGCACCTTTATTTTAGCCTCTAAAGTGCACGTTTTTACTATCTATAAGAATAAGAGTGGAAGAGTTAGATATAATTTGGATCAACAGATACCAATTGGAATCAAGTAATAGCATGAAGGAAGAAAGAAGTTGAGCTTTCCTAAAGTCCTATAGCCTCCTGAAGAAAAGTACAGACATCTTCGTATCATTCCGCAAGACTCTACTAGACACGTTCTTATACAAAAAAATCAACGAACTTGAGGTTCTGATATCAACTTAATCACGATCCAAATGACTGTGAGTGGCACCCATACTAACCCACCAATGGAAGAACCATCTAACTCAAACCCAACCCTTATACTTAACCTAATCTTAAAAGAGATAATGTAAAAACCAACTTTACCCAAAATGAAGCCGAAAATTGATATAATAAGTGCAAAATAATTTGACTAACTAAAATATACGCCAAGAATTGAAACTTATCATATAAGAACTTTAATCATAAACGATGTCTAAGATAACCCAAAATGATCCAAAATAAATAAATAAGAGTCTCATTGTCTGGAAGAAGGACAATGACTCCTGGATGATCCACGGCAGCCTGAGATGTAGTGTTCACACTTAGATCATAGTGTCAGCTCCCTAATCTAGATGAGGTCATGTTTGAGTCTCTTGAACACGGTATGCACTTAACAAAACAAGAGTACAGGGTAGTATCAGTATAAAACACTATGTACTGGTAGGTATTATAGGCCGACTCAGTTTAGAACAGGTATATAATCAAGTCAAATAGCAAGTAAAAGGCACTTCAACACTTAGCATGTAATCCAATCAACATAAAGTCATCTCAAGTCAACAACAGTAATATCAAGTTCACATAAGTCACCGAATACCACCACAAAAATGTAAGAGAAATCACTTTCAATAGTCAAAATACATAGAATCTATGTTCATCTAACTCTTATTAATGTGACCAATACCTCTAGTCTCATCTCAGCTCACACTACCATCTCACCATATCTGACCATGAAATAAAAGCAATAATAAAAGAAAGGGTGTATATACATGCTAAAGGATCTTATCTCTCCCCAAATACCCATGACCTGCAGGGGACACACCAGGGTTTATGTACCCAATGGAATCATTTTTCATCAGTGCAATATCAATTCATACCGGCTCGTGGTACCTGATTTAAAATAAATAACAGTATCAATGAATCTATGGTACTCACCCTATCTCTTAGGATATACACAGTGCACTAAATTAGGTGTACACTTATTCATTTCAGTTCATCTATACCTAGCTTATTTATTCAATCACAACATGAGAATACTCATCATTCAAACATGTTCGAAGACTAATCACAAGTTAAGTAATTCAATCACATACATGTACTAAAATAAGTTTCAACTCTAATTTAAACTGTAACCTACCTCGAGTGAAAAATTACCACCCGCAAGTTACTTCGCAATAGCCTTGCCCTTCCTGAATACTTTAGATTGTTCAAGGTCTATAAACAACGATTTACATTAATTAATCATTTACTCTTCAATTCAGGCCTTAGAATTTTAACTCACTAATTCTACCCTTAATCGAGGTCTGAAGCATTTCCCAAGGGTCAATTAATCATTAACTAGACTCACAATGTTCATACAATCAACACCCAAAAGGTTTTCAATCAAGTTAACCCCCTTTTAGCCATTTTTATGCCTAAAGGTCTAATTCTTATGGAACCCAAGGTTCCCTATTAGTCTTAATCATGTTTAGAACTACCAATTTCATGCTAGGAATCATAAAAATACATTATAAGATCAATTCTAGGTGAATTTACTCCTTCTCATAGGCTTTTCCAAGTTTCATGTTTTTAGGGATCAAACTCAAGAATTTCATAATTAATCTTCAACCTAAAGGTCTTACAAGGATTAATGATTGATAAACAAAGAGGTTTATGGAGTCACTTACCTCAAACAAAGAAAAACACCCTAGTTTCTTGGGAAAATGCCTCTTAGACCTCTAGAACACACTAGTTTTTGGGAAAATAATGCAAAAAATTGGCTTAAGTTCAGGTAATCTGCCCAGTCACTTGTCACGATGGGTCGCGTCTTGCTACAGTGAGTCGCTATAGCAAGAATCAACTGGCTACGATGACTCATCTTGATGAGAGGCCATCTCGTCATGACAATCTGCAAATACCTGAACATCAGAAACTCACTCAAAACCCCTCATTTTACATTACACTTTATTTTTTAGACATCACAATTTATTCCCAATGCGATAACTACCATAACCGAAGTTCTTTGAACTCGATTTCCATCACCAAACTTCCTACGTGACCCTACAATGGTCAATTATCTATAAACAAATATCACACTATCATACAAATAACCATGAGACTCCATCATCTCTAAGGCACAAAATACTAGATTTTTGTCAAAGTTCACTGATAAGTTGGTATTCTACCTACTTATTTAGCTTTTAATCTTATGCTTTTGCTAGTATAAAATGGATAAATAGTGCAATTGATATGAATTACTTCTATTTTATAAGTTTCTATGTTTTAGAAGTGTACAGGAAAGATTTGGGTGAAAATAAGTCAAAATAAAGCTACATGGATTGCTGGTCACTGGCAGTAGACTATTCATCACAATCACGAGCCACATCTCACGTGGTCGAGGTCAACTAGGAGTCAATGCTTCACGACCATGAGTGAAGTGCCATGCGATAGTGATGAGGAAGGATAAAACACCTCGTGAACGCAGGGTGAAGTCACGCGATAGGAATAAGGAGATTTACAGACCATCGCGATCGCAATGTGCACTCATGCGACCTCGATGAAGGAATAATTAACTACAGGGAAGAATTTGAAAATCACATCTTTGGAAACCCCAATTCATATAAAAATATTTCCCAGCCATTTTTGGGAGATATTCTGGATTATTCACAATTGTTTTTCAACCAATTCATCCTTCGACTTAGAGTGAATAACTTAGAGCTAGCTTGGGGAGCAAGTTCACCCTCCAACACTATTGCAGTGAAGATTGGAATCTTTAATTGTAAAATCTTTAGTTCCTTTCTTCAACCCTTGCTTTGTATTATTAAATCTATTGGTGCGTTGGTTGATTTGAGATTTGGATATTTGGTTAGATATAAATAATATTTGGGTGTGATTTCTTATCTTGTGCTTTTACAATTTATTAAATATTTTCTAGTTTATGAATTAGGTCTTTGAATCTCTAATTAATCTTGTGCTTGAATTGAATCTAAAGGGAGTGATCAACCCTTGGACTTGACCTCTTTACTTTGATTTGGCTTGAAAGAGTGAATTAAGGTGGGGAAAGAATGATTAGAACTAACTTGAGGCTCTAATCCTCATTTGAGAAATTGGCTAAAAATAGTAATTCTAGTGTTGCCATAATTGGAAGAGCTTTGTTAATGCTTGGTTGGATTTGATAGAACTAGTGGAGGTATATTTGTCGATAGTCTAGAGATATTGGTAAATTACCTATACTTTCAAGGTTTGTTTTATTTGACTCATGATTAATTTAGTTTTTATTTGGTAAACTTGTAATGGATCGTATGGATTTGAAGTAATACCCATTCCCAAATCTCCCTTGCGATCCTTGCGTTGGGAAGAGTTGGCCGACCTCGCAATTGCATCATCGCTCATGTTTTCGACTACAAACCCCCCAATCATTTTACTTATTTTGCTCCTTGAACTTGAATAAGTTCCTTTAAGTCTTTGTTATCTCAATCGCGATTACATTATTCTCTGTGGGATCGACCCCGACTCCCATCGGGAATATAAGTGTGTTTTAATTAATGATCGTTGATACCTCCATCTTGGAGAGTATGTTTGAGCGTAATAAAAAATGGTGCCATTGCTGGGGAACAATTTGGCGTATTGAGTTAGTAGAATTTGAGTTTACTTACTTTAGTTCAAATTTGTGAATATTTATTTTTATTTGTTTAGTTTTATTTTGTTACTTGATTCTATGGCATCTCATAATGTTAGAAGTGTTGGTGATTGCAACCCTTATTATAATGAACCTTGTTGTTATTGTGGAGGACCCCACCTTTGGCAAAAGTGTAAGATTGGCCCTAAGAGAGGGAGGTATTCACCCTCTCGCTCCTATTATGGATGTAATTGCTATTTGTGTGGTGGTCGTGATGGATATTGGAGCAACTTCCCTAATAATCATCCACCTCCCCCCTCTTTTGCTAACAATGTTGCTAGTGGTGCTTGTGATCTTAATAGGAACCATGAATTAGCAAGCGAAGAAGGCATATACGCCAAGCTAAAATCTCTCTTGGCCAAGCAATCTAGCATAGAGGAGGGAATAAACTCCATAAAACAAGACTTCTTGGATGATAGAGCTAAGGAGGAAGGAGAGAGAAATAGTGCTGCACAATCCATGGTAGATTTGTCCACTCCTTTTGCTCAATTTGGTAAAGAAGGAACCTACCCGGAAGGTATACATGCCAAGCTCCAAACCCTCTTGGCCCCATTAAACATCCTAGAGGAGGGTGTGAAATCCATAAACCAAGGCTTCATGGATACAAGAGCTAAGGAAGAAGAGGAGAGAAATCTTACCACACAATCCATGGCGGATTTGTTTACTCCTCTTGTTCAAATTAATGAAGAAGGTACCTACCCAAGAGGTATATATGCCAAACTCTGAACTCTATTAGCCATGCAAGATAACTTAGATGAGGGTGTGAAATCCATTAAGCAAGGCTTCATGGATATGAGAGCTAAAGAAGAAAAGGAGAGAAATCGTGCCATGCAATCCATGGAAAAATTATCCCCTCTTGGTCAAATTGATGAAGAAGACCCTCCACTCTAACCACGTGAACATGTCTCGAATATTGAGCTCAATCAAATTCACTTTAGGGATGATGATGAAGATTTACAAAATATAGAATCACCCGAGAGTGATTTTGCTCTATTAGTGCTTGAACCCCAACAAGAAAAAGAATTTGTATTAGGTAAGGTTGTGATCCAAGAATGGGTGTTAAATCAAGCTCACCAACTAGAGGCCTATGGGGAACAACATGAAAGAATGCTACTAATATTCGAGATTTTGTTAAAACGGCATGCCAAGAGAAGTCAAAAAGAAGGGTTACTTGAAATTGCTATCCGAAATTCGGACACCAATGTGAATGCTCGTATTGAAACATGCACAATTGCGGGTAGTAGTTTTGAGTTGTTCCCTATTAAAGAGGAGGACACAAGGGATGCTCATGAATTGAAGGTGTTGTGTAAACCAACTACTTCATACATGAATCATGATGCTGAAATCAAACGGATGATACTAGAGTTGCAATGCAAAGTCCAACGGTTCATCTTGAAAGACTCTAATTCATTTGAAAGTGAGGATGTTATGAATGAGGCAAAATTGAGAATGGAGACACCCAAATCTTACTCCAATCACTTTTCAACTTTAAGTTTGATTGAATGGATGAAAGTCAAATTAATCAAGCTTTTGGAAGACCTTTGAAGGAGGAGGGATCGAGGTTTATCCGGTTTCAAGTTTGTTGTTGTAAGAAGGTAAAACGACCTTCCTCACTTGAAGGTGAAAAAGTGCAAAATATGACATCAAGAAAATGGCCTTCTCATATTCTCACCTTCACCCTGTGATTTTCACCGGAAGCTCGATTTAAGTTTGGGTCAAAGGTTCAAATTCTCAAAGTGGAGATCCAAATGGTGACATGACTTGTGTTGCACCGCTATGTTAAATTGTGCGGTTGATGGGAGGCAACCCATCATTTAAAAAATTCTTCTTTATGTTTTACTTCACTTTTAGTTCCATTTTGATTTGTTTTTCGGTGCACAAAGGAATGAGAAAAGGACCCAAGTATTAAGAAGCACCAAATATACCTCTGATAAATGTGTGTTTCGCACCTCCGAGAGTGCCCATCGCACTAGAAAGCAGTAGTCCTGGTAAAAGTCTGGGTTTGTGCAAAATTGGTGTGTTTCGCACATGAAAGTGTTTGTGTCACACACAACTTTGCATGACAAAATAGTGTACTGTGCAAAATTAGGAAAAATCATATTTTATTAAGGCATCGCGATTGCGACCCTTAACCATTGCGATTGCGATGAGGCAAATTCTCGCTAACTCTTTGCGATTGCATGTACTCTTCACGATCGCGTGGAGTTGTATGATCTTAACTCATCATGATCATGTGATAAGGCAACGCGGTTGCGAGACACCGAAAAGTTTCTAGGTATTATTCATTCCAAAGAGGCATTTCAAGAGCAAAAATTGGCTTTGAAACTTGGCTACTTTTCCCTCCTAAGGCAAAAAAATAGAAGCTTCCATCAAATTCAATTTTGTAGTATCTTCAGCCTCAATGATGCTAATGAGGGAGATTGGGTTCTTTCTGGGCCTAACAACTCTGGTTCTGAGTGATACACTCTTCAGAGAGTCCCCTCAAACTCTTATCTTGTTTTGATGCAGTGAGGGCACTGCAATGTGTTAGTTGGTGGTGACTGGCATACTTTATTTAGCCAGTTTTTAATTTAGATATTGTTGTGCCCTCGTTGGGCTTGTTTATTTTGGTGTTAGATATTGGTGCGCCCTTGTCGGGTTTGTTTTGATATTATTGTACCCTCGTCAGGTTTTAGAGTTGCTATGGATGGAGTTGATGTTTAGTTCTTTAGTTTTGTTACTTGTAGCTTCTTTGGTTTCTTTTGTAGTGGTCTGTTGGATGTTTTGGAGCCAGGGGAAGTCTGAGTACATGATAAGCTAAGTTTAAACTTGTGTTTTGGGTTGAGTTTATGTGTTGGTGAATTTTGTGTAGCTGTATCGATTTAGATAGATGAATTGGCCCAATGATAGACTGAGTGACGTCATTCTTAAGGGCAATTTGTCATCTTTTAATTTTTTGGGGAGCATTGACTTGTTTGATACTAATGGAGTTAGTCTTGCATGCTAAGTAAAATAGTCTTACCTTTCCAAAAAAAATTGTGAAAAGTGCATGGCAAAGAATGATGTTTGTGACAATTCCTTTAATCTTTTTGTGACTCTTAACGCATTAGTGGTGATAATTTGAAATTGAAGAATGTGACTCTATTTGTTCTTGTTTAGCAAGTAAAAATTGACCCTTCTTGAATGATTCGCATGCCATGTGTGGTGAGGTTTAGTTGAATAATTCTTGTGCTCACTTGTGTTAACTAGAACTTGCCCGGTTAGTCATTTAATGTTAGTCTCAATTGCGTTGACTGGAGAAATGATCTTAGACCTTATTTGTGATTGTTGAAGCCTACTTAGCCTTAAAAGCAATCATTGCACTTAAATTGTATCATTAGTCACCCCTCTTGAGCCTAATACCTCTTCTTTGGCAACCTCGGTACAAGACTTGACCCATTTTAAAAATGAATCCCTCTCTTGAACCTGTCCCTCCTTGAACTCTACAAGTGTGAAATCGAGGCTAAAAGCCTAAGTTTGGGGGTTGATAAAAGGTACCTAGGAGGAGTGCTCAATGAGCTTGTCTTGGTTTGTTGCCTAAAGAGAATTGCCAAAAAGAAGAAGGAATTTGAAGAAAAAAAAAAAGGAAAAGCAAAGAGGAAAGAAAACAAAGAAATCCTCCAAGGTGAAGAAAATGATAGAAAGTTGGGGCTTATAATGAAACTAGAAACAAAGAGCCTGTGTTGTGCACGGGCGCAATGTTTGGTCACAAAGTTATTTTTTAAGTAATGATGATTAAATAATTTTTAATTTTTAATTTAAAATAAATTATATATATTAAATCATCTATTAAGTGTAAAATGAATACCTAGTAAATATTGTTAATGTTGATAAATTGTAAATGATATTGATTAAATAGTTTTAAAATTTCAATTTAAAATAAGTTATATATAATTGTGTTGATTAAATAATTTTAAATTTCAAAGAAAACTTTTCTTTTCTTTGAAAATAATCCTTGTTGAAGTAGGCAGCTGAGACAGACACGTCGACAATTTTAGTAGAAATAGTTATTTGAATTGTACCGTAAAATTGAATTTAGTAGGCAGTTGGTCATAAATATTATTCACAATATCCCGGAATACGTTTTCACTTTATTTCAAAATACTTGTTTGACCATGAAAATCAAAAACATATTCCGGAATATATTTTCACAATTTTTAAATTTTTGAAAAACACCTCTTGAGGTGTATTCACTATTTTTTAATTCAATTTTTCCTCTCACTTTATTTTTAAATACTACACCAACTTAATAGTCTAAAATATTTTAAAAAATACTATGGTCAAACACAACTCCAACTCTATTTTTAACTTTAAAGTGAATACCAAATAAAGTGAATATATTTTTTATTTTTATGGCCAAACGGGTCCTTAAAACCTTTTTACTGTATAAGACATGTGTATTGTACTTCAATTACAACGCCACATTTTTCATTTTTGGAAATACATCTATCTACCCTTTTACTTATAATTCTATAGAACATCTGATATCCATTACACTATTTGTTAGTGCCACTGCTTTGGACTTTTCTTTTCCTCTCTTCATTCTCTACCCCTTTTTTCTTGCTTCTTTGCAATGTTCTGTGTTTTCGTAGAGAAGTCATGTCCTGAGGGATTTTTAATTTTGTTTCAATAATCAAGTTTCTTTAGAGTTCTCCTTTAGGTATCTATTCTGTTATATATATATATATATATATATATATATATATATATATATATATATTCTTATGGGGTGTGCCCAAGCTTTCTTAAGGGGTGTGCCCAAGCTAAAAGTACCACTTTTTTGAAAATAGAGGGATTAATAATTTTTATATAATTTTCACTTTAACATATGTTACTCCCTCTGTTTCAATTTATATGTGGCATAAATGAAATTTCGAGAGTCAATAATATTTTTTATATTTTTTAAGTTATTGATTAGTATATGATTTATAGTATACTTACGTAATTTTTAAATATTACTAATATATAAAATTACTAATTAACATATAAAAAAAGTAAGACATTTTATGAGAAAAATTTTAGAAAATAATAATTTACTAATATATAGAAGTGGCTTGGGAGAGGAGTATTCAGTAGTTCTTTCTTGCTGAAAAGTTTTGTTGTATCAATCTGTTATCTATTATAATAATAATTAATTTACACTGAGGGAGTAATTAGTTGTGCTGAAAAGCAACTTATAAAACATCGAGAAGGGGCTTGGTCGGCAACCTGGCAAGACAACGGTCAGCTGCTTCCCAAGCCACTTCTATATATTAGTAATAAGTAAAATGGTGCCTCGTGTTGAATGAAAAATGAAAGAAATGGCCTTGGTTTCGAATTGAAAAAGTTATGTAGAGTTTGAGGAGGATGTAGTCACTTGAATTCAAATGCGTATCCTATCCTTCCCCGAGCCTACATTACAAGCTTAGAAAAGTCCTTTGGGATCTCCGACCGATTATTTTTGAGCTAGTGGCGAATGAAAATAAGGATAAGCTTATGATTTGATACTTGTTGGTACTTGAAATTCCTTGTGAGTGTGAGTGTTTGTGCATTTGTCCCTTGTGATTGTCTTTGTACATAATATGGTTTCGGGACTTTCATTCTTGTGAGGACATGCAAATTAGGATAGTTGGTGAAATTGATAAACTCCGAAAATGAGTCAAATGATCATGTTTTGATAAGCTAGTGGTTTGAGTCACTTCTTGAAGATTGGTTGATGTCACTTGGTTGTTCTTGTAGTCCCATTGCACCATTGAATTGTGTTTTTAATAGAGGAGAATGCTTAGATTAAGTTATCATGCGGTTGACTAATCATTAGTACAAACCGAAGTCATGCTTGGTGCTTGAAATGAGTTTTTCTTGGATTATTGTGATGTCATTGCACTTGTGTTGTGTGCCTCTTGAATTAGAATTTTTAGTTGCTTGAGGACAAGCAATAGTTCAAGTTTGGGAGTTTGATAAGTTGGTATTCTAACTACTTATTTAGATTTTAATCTTATTCATTTGCTAGTATAAAGTGGATAAATAGTACAATTGACACGGATTACTTCTATTTTATAGGTTTCTGTATTTTAGAAGTGTTCGGAAAAGATTCGGGTGAAAACAAGTCAAAATAAAGCTACATGGATTGCTGGTCACTGGCAGTAGACTGTTCATCGCGATCGCGAGCCACAACTCACGCGATCGCAGTCAACTGGAGTTAACGTTACGCGACCACGAGTGAAGTTCCATCCAACAACGATGAAGAAAGAGACGAAACCTAGCAATTACGAGGTGAAGTCATGAGACAGCGATGAGGAGATTCATAGACCATCACGATGTGCACTCACGCGACCGCGATAAAGGAATCAGTAACTGCAGGGTAGAATTGGAAAATCACATCTTTGGACTTTCCAGCCAATTTTGGGAGATATTCTGGATTATTCACAATTGTTCTTCAACCAATTCATCCTTAGTCTTAGAGTGAATAACTTAGGGCTAGCTTGGGGAGCAAGTTCACCCTCCAACACCATTGCAGTGAATATTGGAAGCTTTTATTGTAAAAATTTTAGTTCCTTTCTTCAACTCTTGCTTTGTATTGTTAAATCTATTGGTGTGTTGGTTGATTTGAGATTTGAATATTGGGTTAGATATAAACAATATTTGGGTGTGATTTCTTATCTTTTGCTTCTACAATTTATTAAATATTTTCTAGTTTATGAATTGGGTCTTTGAATCTCTAATTAATCTTGTCCTTGAATTGAATCTAAAGGGAGTGATCAACCCTTGGACTTGACCTCTTTACTTTGATTTGGCTTGAAAGAGTGAATTAAGGTGGGGAAAGATTTATTAGCACTAACTTGAGGCTTTAACCCTCATTTAAGGAATTAGCTAGAAATAGTAATTCTAGTGTTGCCATAATTGGAAGAGCTTTGTTAACGCTTGGTTGGGTTCGATAGAACTAGTTGAGGTATATTTGTCGATAGTCGAGAGACGTTGGTAAATTACCGATACTTCCAAGGTTTGTTTCATTCGACCCATGATTAATCTAGTTTATATTTGGTAAACTTGTAATGGATCGTATGGATTTGAAGTAATACTCATTCTCAAATCTCCCTTGCGATCCTTACATTGGGAAGAGTTGGTTGACCTCGCAATTGCATCTGCATCATCGCTCACATTTTCGACTACAAACTCCCCAATTATTTTACTTATTTTGCTCCTTGAACTTGAATAAGTTGCTTTAATTCTTTGCTATCTCAATCGCGATTACATTATTCTCTGTAGAATCGACCCCAACTCCCATCGGAAATATAAATGTGTTTTGCTTAACGATCGTTGATACCTCCATCTTGGAGAGTATGTTTTAGTGTTATCACTGTCATGTCCAGAGGCTACCCCCGGGATGCAACACGGTGCTTAGTGTCACAAGTGACCCCAAGCTATCCCATGGTCTGGCATATCTGGACAATTTCTGATAAAATACTAAGTGTAAGGAAACTGAACTGATTCCAATATATAAGTTGGAAGATAAATTCAAACATGTCTGAATATATAATATAAATGAGAACATAATAAGTCTGAAAAGTAAAACTGACAACTCAAATAGTTGATTCTAGTATTATGTCTAAAAGCCTCTAACTGAAGTGCGTTGTTGAGACAAGCCCTCAGCTAACTCCAAAAGACTGTAAACTGAAATAGTAACCTAAAATAAATAACATGACTATCGTCCTCGGACTATGAGGACTCACCACTGAGCTGCTGAGTAAGGAGAGAAAAGTCACACTAAACGCGGTCTGGATGTTGAGTGCCTGAACCTACATCATGATAAGATGTAGCACAAAAGCATGCGTCAGCACTTCGAATGTACTAAGCATGTGGAATATATGCAAATCTGTAAGACATAAAGACTTTATTTTTAAGACATAAAGACTGAACATGGAAATACATCCTGAAGCATGAACTGAGGGATAAACTGAATGCAGTGACAAAGTAATTAACGTGAATACTATAACATGCTTAACTAAATAGAAATAGATACTAAGTACAAGGTTAATGCAATATGAGTCTGACTGTGGGAGCTACTATTAACCGACATACCCCAAGTTGAGCTAACTATGGGGTCAACCTATAACTCTGGATAGAAGCGTGTTCATACTTTTCCAAGGGTACAAAAAAATCTGACGTGGATCTACTAAACTAATGTCTAGAAGGGACGAGGGTGTACAACCTAATATGACATCTGACCCCTTTCATACTTACGGTGGTGCCATAGTTCTGGGACTTAAGGACTTCTACTAAAGGTCTCAGCATAATCTAACAACTGAGCCTTCATCCCTTCGTCCGCTCGGTACTAAGTCTACTCCCAATTGAATGTAAAGCAATGAATGCAAACTGAAATATTGGATTGCTCAAATACTAATAATCATCTGAGAATGTCATGTACTAATAATGAAAATTGATAGCATTCTAATTCTGAAGCATAACTGACTATAATATTTGTTTAGCATGCATGAATTGAAGGTACTAAAATTACACAAAATAGAGCTATAAGAGATCTGAGTAGATAACTATCCTGGGTTTCTAAGAACATCTGAGGAATCCTAGATATCATCATGGATAGTGAAATACACTAATTATATAGAATTCAGGAACTCTAGGTCTGAAGAACTATTTGGATCCTGAACAACTGAACTGTATCTAGGGACTCAATGGGTGAAAGGGACCCATTGATGAAATCCCACATACCTAGAAGAGAATCTATGGGGGAAATCCTGGGATTAAAGCTCGAACTTGAGAAAACCCTTGTTCTTGAGAGGAAGAAGCGTTTCTTTTCTCCAAATTTTGCTAAGTATTGATTTAATCTGACAGAATGAGGGGTTTGAATAGTTTTAGGCTTAGTAATTAGGCTTAAATGAGTTAAAAAGACGTAGCTTAGGCTTTAAAAGAGGTAGGAAAAGTCTAGAATACTCCTGAGAATTTTAAAAGAAAACTATTGAAATTCACGACTCAGGTACCACGGATTGATTGACGGATCGTAGTCCTGAACAACAGACCGTCAACTGAGTCGTGGTTCTATTTTTTTTTAGTTCTGTGGGTTCTCTGATATCGTGATTCCATGAGTCACAGGATGGACTGTGGTCCTGAACTATGGTTCGTGATCTGACTCGTGGTCTCTGGCCCTAAACTGAGGGTCCTCTGATATGAGGATTCCACGAGTCAAAGGACGGACTGTGGTTCTGAACTACGGTTCGTCACTACTAAAAAAACTGTAAAAAGAGACCTAAAAAAGAGACCTCAAAAATAGGTCGCAAAAAAGCGACCTCATGAAGTCGCTTTTTTTATTAATATTTTTTAAATTTTTTTTTAATAAAGACACCTCATGAGGTCGCCTATATGAAAAAAGAATCCGCGAAATAATAGTAGCAACTTCATGAGGTCGAAAATAAATGTTAAGAAATAATGGCGACCTCGTAAAGTCGCTAAATATTTTTAAAAAATAAAAATAAATTATAAAAACTACCTCGAGGTCGCTATTTTAAAAGTATCCACTGACCATTTTGATTTTAAAAAAAGTGTCCTCATTAAGTCTCTTTATTTGACCTCACCAGGTCTTTTTTTTTAATAAAAATAAAAAATACACAAAACTCAGACAATTTTTTTCGCACAGCGTCTAAAAACCCTTCTCTCTCTTAAAACCCTCTTTATCTCTCTCGTTTCCCCGCTCTCTCGACCTCAACTCCACTCCACCGGTGCCTCCGCCACTCCACCTCCAGCAATCCACCGTCTAGTCCGTGAGGTACATATGTTTCTCTTCTTTTTTTTCTAATTTTATTTTGCAGATTTAATTTTATTCCGTGCTTTGACTCTCTGATTTGTATGCTCAGATTTGGTAGAACTCTACTTTGTTTAATGACTATTTGTATGCTCAAATTTGCTTTGACTCTCTGATTTTTCTTGCAATGTAAATCAGCCCTTTGGAATTATTTTTTCTGGCTCTTTTCTTCAAAACTAGAACCAAGACAACACATTTCCTTAGAGGAACCTAACAATGATAGCCGTGATTTTGACCCGTTTAGTTAGTCATAGTCTCTCACAACATCTCTTCATGTACTCACAATACACTTGTGTTTTGTTCAATCCCGCAAGCAATAAAATTTATTACTTAATAAATTAATATTGCTAGTATTATTTATTAATATTGCTAGTATTGTACTCACAATACACTTGTGTTTTGTTCAATCCCGCAAGCAATAAAATTTATTACTTAATAAATTAATATTGCTAGTATTATTTAAACAAAAAAAAATAATCTAACCATAATTAAATCCAAGAAAATGATATGACTAGAATTCAATTTTGCATTAGTTATGGTTACATACAAAGACAAGTGCTCACATTATACAAGAATATTGAAAGGAGTTGCTGCAAAATTGTAAGTACCCAAGTGTGATTGCATAAGTGCTCACTAGAATTCTAAAGTTGTGACTTGTAGATGTTAGATGCCCTTGTTTTTTTATAGTTATAACCTTGGCAGTGAGTTGATCTTTTTGGTATGTGACTGTGTGTTTATGTGGATGTTGGTATCTTATTTAAGCAGTCGCTGCTCTTCAAAATAGAACTGTGTCATTTATTTTTGTCATTGTGGTTACTACAAAGTTGGAATTTTAAATTTTGAGTCATCATAGAGTTGTCATCAACAATTAAAGAATGAGGGAATTTGTTTTTTCTTGGGAAGTAATAAACTGAACATATAAATTTCTTAGAAATGATATTGTTAGTTCAAGAGTAGAGTAACTTTGATTGCATTAATCGTGCATTTGGTTAAAGCTCATCTAATCTGTAAATATTTACTGGGATGGAGAATGCATTCAATCTTCTAATTCTTGTTGTGTGCTTTTACAGAGAAAGAGTGAATGTTTTGCGTCATGCCTATTTGTTTGTTATGATTTGATTCTCAGATGCTGCCCTTGAGCTAGCAGGGATGAATAATATGATCGACTTCGCATTCCCTTATCTATTACAGGTACCCAATTGACCTTATTTCCCATATGTCTGTTGGTACAGTTCTGTATTTGCGTTTTCATTATCTGCTTTTAGAGAGAGTTATAGTTGCATTAGTTGTGTCCTTTCCTC
The DNA here is from genome assembly GCA_003996215.1 of Jaltomata sinuosa. Taxonomy (NCBI): domain Eukaryota; kingdom Viridiplantae; phylum Streptophyta; class Magnoliopsida; order Solanales; family Solanaceae; genus Jaltomata; species Jaltomata sinuosa. The sequence continues at coordinate 71,231 of QJPP01004738.1, forward strand.
TGGTAAACCTATTGATAGAGCCTTTTTAAATTTTGATGGGCATCACGCGATGAATTGAATTCTCTTATATTGCATCCACGACATTTTGTTGTATCAATCTTTAAAGTAGACTTTTGTGCAAGGAAGTCTAATCACCAATCTAAGACTAGTATCGGTCACTTATTTGACAAGCCTACATCCTAAACCCTTGATTTTCCCTCAGTATCTTTTAAAACATGATACTTTTTTTCATCAGTAATTAAAATATAATTTTTTTTCATTAACCTCTTTACAGTGTTATTCCTCTTTTACATATGTCATTATGTTTAAGGAGAAGTATTTGAAACGTTGGATCACTTTTTAGATATGCTTCTCTGATGAATACCTTCTACCTTCTCTTCTATTCCCCCTTGTCATTTTTTTGTCTACCTTCATTTTTTGAATTTTCAGTAGTTCAATGCTATTTGCATCTACATTCTAATTTGGGTCCTCTCTGGTGCAGTTTATCCGTGAATACACTAGCAAAGTTGATGAGCTGATAAAAGATAAATTGAGCCTAAAAAAAAAAAGCAAAAGTCAAAGAGAATGAAGAGAATGATGTTATGAAGCATCAGGTAGTTATTGACTTGTATATGATGAAAATGTATTTGCCTATTTTCCTGCTTTTTAGCGTGGGAGGTAAAAGAAGTTGTCGAGTATTTTGGAAATGTTTTGACAAGTACCACATCACATGCACGACTGTGGCAAATTTACCATCTCTTTTACGTGATTATCGTCTCAACCATGCCTTGCTAATCCTGTTCATTTTTTTGGTTGCAGAATATGTACGCACAACTTCTCTCTCTGGCTTCGCAAATGCCAGGTATAGTAGGTGTTGGTATGGGTGGAGGTTTCGCTCTACCCCCACCACCTCCAATGAGTGGAATGGGAATGCCTCTCGTTCCTCCATTTGGCATGCCACCTATGGGTTTCTACTAATCTGATGGTATTACCACGCTGGTGTAAACAAGCGTTATGAAGAGGAGACATAATCAGACTTTTTTTTAATGTAGTAACTTGCAGTTAGTTGCTGAAGGACACAAGTGGAGATAAGAGAAATAATTATTTCTGTTGTGTGTCATATTGTGTTAATAACTCCTGTTAATATTCTCTTAGGAGGCATATTTTGCCGTTAGGCAGCAGGTTGAGGATATTTTGTATTCTTGATATTTATGTAAAGATTCATTGTATTGCTTATAATATGGATTGGAGGATATTTAGTAATATGCCTTTGTTGTAGTTTGATTGATTGTTGCCAGCTCTCTGAGTTTGATTTGGTTGATTAGATTGTATATATTATTGAATTGAATTAAAAAGGCAGGTGGGCAGCTGCAAAAACAGCAATTTACAGCTAATTTTGGTTTGCAGAAAAGAGACCTCATGAGGTCTCTGTTCTCTGTTCTGCAGTTTCATTTTCCAAAAAATTATAAAAGCAACCTCATGAGGTCTCCTATTCAGAAAATAAAATAAATAGTGACCTCATGAGGTCGCCTTTAATAAAATAACGTAGAGACCTCATGAGGTCTCTTTTTGTAAAAGAAAATAAATAAAAAATATATATAGCGACCTCATGAGGTCTCTTTCTATAAAATCCAGAAAATAACTCAGCAGCCTTGTGAGGTCACTTTTTGGCGACCTCATGAGGTCTCTATAAAAAAGCGACCTATGTTTTAGCGACCTACCATTGAGGTCGCTTTTTAGGTCTCTTTTTCTGAAAAAGAGACCTCATGAGGTCTCCTTTTTAGGTCTCTTTTAACATTTTTTTTAGTAGTGCGTGATTTGACTCGTGGTTCCTAGACCCTGAACTGAGGGTCCTCTGGAAAAGCGGATCACGAGTTCACAGGACGGAACGTGATTCTAAATGACGGTCCGTAGTTTGACTCGTGGTTCCTGGGAACTTGAATTTTTTTTAAAAATTTTTGTTGAGTACAGTCAAGTAGCTGGTTCAGATCCTGGGGTGTTACAGTCACTCACCCTAGCCCGAGATTTTACCAATTCTCATCTTAGAGACTTTTTTTAGCCGAGTACTTATGCTCTCACTTTACTATAAGATGGATCAGGTAGTTACAATATCATGGATGACTGCTTCAGTCCATCAATGAGACGCTACTCAGTATACTATCACAATATATCTACTTATTGGCATGGTATCATGGAGGATTATTTCAGTCCTTCAATTAGACACTTCTCAGTCCTCCATGATACCATCATAGTATATCCACATACTGTCATAGTATCATTGAGTCTGCTTCAGTCCTCTATGATACCATCACAATTTATTTCATATATTGTGATGATATTATAAAGGATTATTCCACTCTTACAATGAGACACTCCTCAATCATTCTTAGTAATTTGTTGTTGTAATTTGTTTATTATTATTTTAAATATTTTTATTAATCTAAAAATGATTTGATAAATATTTTATCTTTATATTTTATTTATCTTTAAATAGAAACAAATAAAAAATATAATCTAACCAAAATTAAAAATATATATTTTTATTAATTTAGATTTAATAAATAAATTAGTAGATTTAATATTCTTATTAATTACTTCTTAGTGTAGTTTAATTATTTATTTTTATTAGTCAAAAAATAATTGGACAAAATAAGTTCAAAAATATAGCAAAAAAAGAGAGAAAAGAACAGAGAATTGGAAAGGCTGAAATGAATTGGAAAAGAAAAAAAATGACGCCACAATTTAAGGCTGAAATGAATGTTGCACACTTTTGGGGCATGTCGGGTAAATATTATTAGGCGAATGACTATTTTAGAAATTAGTATGGGAGGGAAAATTTCATGTTAATTTAATTTTAGGGTCTATTTTGCGTACTTTTTTCAAAAAAGAAAAAGTATAACTTGACATGTCTCACACGATAAAAAAATTCTCAACAGTTACCTAAAATTAATTTATTGTAAGATTAAATTCAGACGTATATTACTATACTATAAGAGGGAGTGGTAGCAACTCAAGCAGGTACGAGGTCGACGTGTCTGCTTGTGCTGCCTGCTTAGATATTTCCTTCTATATTTTTTAAATTTTAATTTATTTATCTTACTTTTCTTTTTAATTTGTTATATATTTATAAAATTACGTAAAAAAGTAGTATAAATTACAATAATTAACAACTTAAAATATTTAAAATACATAAAATTTTGGTTGACGCTCAAAATTTTATCGGTGCCACATAAATTAAGACAGAAGAAAAAATATTATAAATCACAATAATTAACAACTTAAAATATTTTAAAAGATATATAAGAAATTTAGCCGACTCTCGAAATTGTATCAATGCCACATAAATTGAGACAGAGAGAGTAACATATATTATTTTAAATTACATAAAAAGTATTATAAATCACAATACTTAACAACTTAAAATATCTAAAAATCATATAAATTTTTTGATTGACTATCTAAATTCTATTTGTATTACATAAATGACAAATAAAATAATGGCAAAATTTCATAAATAGCTATAGTTTGTTAAATTATTCCGGGCATATAGCTTAAGTTTCTTAATTACAAAGCGTAGCTAATTTTAATTTCTAAAATCAACCCTCTATTTGTATATAAACACTTATATACGTATATACCATAAAATAGATTCCTAAAAATCAGTTAGAAAAATCTTTTTAAAATGAAAATCTCCATAAATCATGCATCTTTTACTCTCATTAATATTCTCTCTTCATAATTGACTTATACAGCTGAAAAATCTCAGATACAAATAACCATTCATATACTTTGCAATTTCATATACTCATGTGTTCACCATCTAATGTATATATATATATATATATTTGAGATTCAAGTTAACTAAGCATATACATTTCAAATGTATATACTGATATGTATAAATCTCATATACATTTTAATCTCAAAAGTTTGAATCTCAAAGTATGAATCTCATATACATTTGAACCTCAAAAGTATGAATCTCATATACAAATGTATAACCAAAAACAAAACATTCCAATTGCACAAATTTTAATTGTATATATCAAATTGAGATTCATGTTAACTAAGAATATACGTTTCAAATGTATATAGTGATAGGTATTATCTCATATACAAAACTCAACTGAGATTCAATTATACAAAACTCAAACCCAGATTCAATTATACTTTTTTTGTATATACGTTTTAAAAATTTCTTATTTTATTTTGTATTTGTATATACGCGTGTCATATACAGTTATACGTAAATGGTGATTTGAGCTATTATTGACAAGTTTGAAGGGAGAATATATGGTAAATAAAGATGCTCATGATTTATGTTGTTTTTCATTTTTAGTTAATATACGTTTCTTACCCCCCAAAATGTATATATTGTCCAAAATAATAGCTACTTGTTCTAAACTATACTTATAAAATGTAATTATGTGAAAGTCAATTCATATCCCGTAATTAAGCCCTTCAATATTCTATGTCCCATAATTTTTCCTAAAATAATATATATTGGGCCCGTGTTCCTTTATATCTGGTAGTTAGAGCCCGTTTAGATTGACTTATTTTAAGTGCTTTTTAAGTTAAAATAACTATTAAGCTGTTTATAGTGTTTGAGTAAGGCAAAAAGTGCTTGTGGACACTTAATTTTAAGCTAAAATAACAAAAAAAAACTAAAAATTAAAATTTCCAACTTAAAAAAAAGAGTTTAAAATAAGCTTATCCAAACAGGCTCTAAATACAATAGTAATAACTATTGGAACATAAAACATTAGTTATGTTGAAGTAGGCAAGTAGCAGCTTTCCTTTATCAGTCCAAATAAATCGTCGGTGTTGGCGGGAAATAACTCTCCGGTAGTCTTGTTTGCTCTCAATGTCAAAGTTTTCAGAAATAAGGTCACTGTTCGTGTCACTAGCATCTGAACTGAAGTCCATAAATCCGGCGACCGGAAATCAGGCTCCGAATCTGGACCTCACTATCACAAAGCTCAACCGTTCGCTTAACCTCTCTCAAACAATTCCAAGAGTTAGGGTTTTGGACACTGCCCTTTCTATTATGTGCTTCACGTCGTCCCAGGTCATATCTCATCACAAAAAATTGAAAGCAAAAGAAAGAAGATAATTATGAGCATTTTTGAATGTCTAATTTGAGATATTTCTGCAATTTTGTGATTACCTGTAGGTCTTCAATTGTACGATTGAGTACTTGGTGAAGACCATTGCTACAGTGCTATCTTCTTCAATTGAATGCAAGGTTCTCAGAACTGCTGACGGGGAGGTTCTGCAAATTGGTGGATTGATTTCTGGTCAGGATTGTACCAGAATAATTGAATCTTGTGCTGATGTTCTGCAGAAACTTGAAAGATTTCAACGTAATTGTCTCTTTCAACTCTGCATGTTTTAGGTGTCTGGTGATATTTTCTATTTAAAAGCTGCTCACTTTGTGTAGAGAGGATGCTAAATGAAGAAATTTCATGTAGACCTCTAGATGCAGCGGTTGTACGTTTAGAATCATGGTGAGTGAAGACGTTAATAGGAGACTAGGTTGGTCTAAGATTACATGGAAGGAAATTGTCATTAAAGACTTATAATTTCTTGAATCCATGAAGACTTAGCGAAAAATAGGATATAATGGAAGAAAAAGATGAACATAGGTGATACCAATTAGTTGTAATTAAGGTTTAGTCATGTTAGTATATTTACTTAGGTCCTATGTTCTGTAGGAGTATTTTTTTCATGCCAGAGATTTGGTTTTCAGATCAACATTATCAGTAGAAAAATAGAAATACAAAAAGATGTAAAAGAGTTTGTAGAATTTACATATCTGCTTTGCCGTTGATTGTAGCCTTTGCTAATTATAATTGAAAAATATTTATTGAAATGTTTGCCATGTTTTATGTTATTCCAGCAGATCTTTCTCCAATTATTTTGTATGCTGTTGTGAGGGTGGCAGTACTAGCATCACGAGTTCACTATTTACTGAAATTACCTCCTAAGCTTGACCTAAGATCCATTGAGGGAAGACACTGTGCTTTGCTGAAACAGTTACATTGTCAAAAGGAAATTAACATTGAGAGTGGAAAAATACCGCTAAGGTTGATTAAAGCAGCTTTTCTATCATTCATGGATTTGTTATTTCTGGATCCTCTATTTCTGAACCTACCGGGTGGTAGGCCTACTTTTATTTCTAATATTGGAGCATATTTTGGAATTCTATGTCATCTAATTACTGCAATTTTTGTTGAACTTCTAATTGAACATGCTTAATGGTGCATCATGTCTCTTAGAGTCACTGGAGACAAAAGACAGCTTAAACTAAAGTTAGAAAAAGAACAGTACTCTTGATTGTCCTTTTTTTGCTTCCTGGACTGACATGCATATATAATTTATATATAAAAAAATGAGAAAAAATTACTTCTGGCATTTAGCGATATAGTTTAGTGTTACAAGAGAAACGGTAGTGTTGATTTCCTGCCTTAGTAAATGGGAAATGCTATTTTAAAAATGCTGGTTATGTCCTTCATGATAAATATGCTACTAAGATACATTGCAGAAACTATTGTGTGAATTACATGAACTTTTAATCTTGTCAACATGTGCACCCCATTCATATTAATACCTTTAATAGATCTGGAAGGAAAATGAGTTGCTTCTTAATTTGTTTTGGTGTAACCCATCTAATGATATCACTTTTTCCATATCCTTTTCTCTGCAGGTTGCTCTCATGGCAACTAGATCACATGCTTCTGAAGTATGATGTATCTCAAATTTTGCAAGAGGTCATTAAGAGACCTTTCCTTTGTTTAGAAATAAAATTTCATGAGAGGAAAGAATGGCGTTCAATTGTTATATGTTTGGTACTTTCTCCTGTCATGTTTGCTGAGACTAGGTCCCTGTTGCATAACTGGTTTCTACTGACGTAAGTCCCGCACCTGTTTTTCTTTTCTTCTTTCCTGTCGTCAGTAAGGTTACTGTACTGATAACTCCAGTAAAATTCTAAAACCTTTTTATTCTATATGCCTGCATGGATTTTTTGTACTGCATTATAATTTTTTTTCTCATTCATCATTTTCTTCTCAGATTTCTCTATTGAAGGATAACCTTATGGCTTCTAATATGCTTGAAAACTCTAATGAATTTGAAAGATTCTCCTGTTGTAAGATCTTTTGGATTCCTCATATTGTTGCACTGCTATTTTGCAGGGGTTTGGCTTCTATTCTAGAGCTTCAAGTTAAGCTGGTCTCCGTGGTGCTAGATATTATTTCCAGACCAATGTGGTGGGGCATATCGATGGATCTTGGATCAAAACTTCCATTTTCACATTCTTACTTCCCATGCAAGAAGCAGATTTTGAGCATTTTGACTGGACCTTTGTCTTTGGAATCTTTGGAGTTTCTAGTTCATGAAGTTTGCAAGCCAGTTGACGCATTTTCAAAGAAAACTGTGAATATTGCCAAAGTAAATCAGAGTTCAATTTGGTAAGTTTTTGTTTCATAGCGTTTCACACAATTAGTTTGCAGTGTCTGAGTTTATGGCTAATATGGTACTGTTTCTGCTATTTACTGTCAGGGCAACAACAATAACCTTTCCTTCTTGGTTCATTTTCGCCTCTATTTTGCTCTTCTCAGAAAAGAGCTTGAGGGACAAGTACTGCTCAACATGCATATATGGAGCAGGGAATCTTAAGAATTCACAGGACGTTAAAGCTCCTTTTCTTGTTACTGCTGCAAAGTTTATAGCATGGAGTTTGAACCCTACTGGTGGATCCTACTTGGAACATTTAGTTGATTATCTGACCAAATTTTCCAATTTATGGACTATTAAGAAGTTTGGCTCTGATGAAGGCACTGAGACAACTCTTTGTCGCAACAAGGAAGTCAGGGGTTCCCTGTCCTTTAAGAAGGAAATGGTGAATATCCTGGATTCCAATTGCCAAGAACTTGCTTTCTGGCTTAAAGAATTTCAGGATATGTACATTGGGCACTCAAACAAAGTAAATGAAAGCTTTGGTCCAGATGAAGAACGAACACCAGGTGTTAGTGTACAGAAGAACATGTTGTTTAGGAGGATACCTATAGGCATCTTGTTTGGAAGCTTGAATCATATAAGTGATGCTGAATGTGAACTGCTTTTGCATTATGGTGCAACTGGTATTCTCGTGCAATTCACCGGAGGACAACCTGGAACGAAGAATAGGAAATCTAACCATGAAAGGCAAAAAGGTTTGATTGCATGGACTGAGACATATACGCGAAAAGAGGCTACAGCAGGAGCACGTATCGTCTTTGACATAACTGATGTAACTGAAAGTATATCAGATTCTATGTTTGAAACTGAGTGTGGACTCAATTTTCTGTGTGACGTGAAACTAAAGGTTGGGAGATATCTAGTCAAGTGTGTGAAAAGGCTACTCCAACTCACACTGGAGAAAAACAGCATGCAGCTGAACATGAAGGATCTCTATGACAGAATGCTCCGTTGGAGACATCAAGGGCAAGATGTTTTACAAAATTATAGGGAATTAGATGAAATAATAGGGGCCTGTGCTTCAGCAGCCTTTTGAAGACCCCGTACAACATCAATCGAATGTGCAAAACTGAAAAGGCATAGTAAGCAATCTTTTTGTTTCAAAGCTATGTTGATAGTCCTACATTGCATATGTCTTCTGTGCTGATGTCCATTTTTTACCGACATAGTGCTAGTTTATCTACCCATGAATTTCCTATATATCTTGCGTTCTTCCTCTGAATGCCATCATATGTCATCTCTTTGTATTATCCACAACTGAAGTTTTGAACTGTTCTATATCTCCTGATAGTAAATGCTTTTTTAAGATTAAGAACCCCCTCTCCCAGGAAAACAATAAATGTTGACCAACATGAGACATAAATGATCTTTACGAGATGAAGTTGATATTGGCAGCCAGAGCCATGTTAGTGAAGCAAGTGAATGTGTAGTAGGACGTAAATATTAAGGCAAGCGCAAAAGGATGCAAAGCTGTAGAAATAAGCTAACCTACTGACACAGTTTTGTACAATAGAATTAGTACAAAGAAAATGAAAGTTGGCTCCCTTACAACTTGTATTATTTCACAAGAAGCTTTACTCTCCCGACCTGGTTTTCAGCCATTAGGTGGAGGGTGGTCGGTGACCCACAAATTGGTTGTATACGTATATATGCATGGAACTTATTTGTATGGTATACTTAAAAGTCATAGTGATGTATGGTATACAAGATGCTGTACAATTTCTTGAATCGATAAATGGATCAGCAGCTTTTGTGGAACTTATGAAATTAAAGCTTGCGGAGAAGCAAGGATAATTACAAAGCTATGCCCTCTGTAATTCGAGTATATCTGTACTGAAATGAGACGTTGCTCCATTAGTTGCCTGTAAAAACCTTTGCCACTTTCAGCTGCAAATAGCTTCCACAGCTAGTTTTTTAGAGGTATTTGGACATGGATCTCCTCCAAAGACTTCAGGCACTACATTTATTGAACAAGATTGCTGTTCGGTGCAGTTCTGCAATATCTCATATTAAAATTTGGAGAAAGCACAAATGAACGGGTTAATGACACTTTACAGATTAGCCAATGATGATAAATGAATGAGATCAATGCAATGTTAAAAACGTGCTTTTTAGAAACAAACTAAAATACAGTAGTTTGAATGACTGCCAGAAAATTGCAGCCATCAGTCTGCAGGAAAACCTTTAATCCTTGGTCTAAATGAAGTCTAGATACTTGTAATGCGAACAGGAATTGACAATACCTTTTCAAATGCATCATAGGACTTATGAGCATGGCAGCTACCTTCATGATAGTTTCCACAGGTTCCTTGTGGTAATCCATAACTTGCGAACTGTATGTCTGAGATTTTCAGCCCAGCTGGGCACCATAAATGAGCTTTTAGTTGCAAATTGTTAGATTTTCCAGAAGTTGCCTTTTTGTAAGACTTGGCTGGCCTTCAACAATATCAGCACAAACTCTGGTTGTTGATCTTCTGGCCAAAGAAATTCCTGCCCATTCTTCAAACACTACCAACAGATTCCCACTTGGTTTAAGCCATGATCGTGGTACATGATACCTGAAATTAACAGTTCCATAACGATAGTTGTATATTCTTTCAAACAAGAAGCTAAAAGCTATAGTTTCATATTTCTTCAAGCTTCTTGTGTTTGTCTTTTCTTCCCCTTAGCACCTTGTTTGAAATAGGCTTATGTTAAGCATTCTCGGTAGATATTTTTGAGAAGTGTATCATAAGGAATATGAGACACAAAATGTCTCTCTCATCTCTTTCTGGTTTTGACTTTTGTTCTTAGTAAGTGAGATGTCATGTGAAACTTTCCACCAAAACTTGGACTACTACTCCACGCAATAAAAAAGAGAAAAAATTTGCCCCGGAAGGCTGCTAGGACTTCCCTAAATCCCTTAGACCCTTACCATCTTTGAGAAGGCTGCTCGCAGTTGGTCTGACACTTCTTCTCACTGTAGAGTCCTGCATAATTGCATTCATCACAGTTGCCGCGTGCTATGTATCCAGGCCAGTGGCGACCTACGCCTTCATCATTTATCCATATCTGGCCTTTTCCCATATTTCCCATATCCAAAACTAGTGGGTCATTTCCTTCAGGTGCATCGAATGTAGCCTGAGAAAGATATTAATGCTACAGTATGATTTTCAGGATCATAAAACTGATAAAAACATGTAAACATCTTGTTTTTTATGTTACCAGGATCCTGTATTACAGTGATGTGTACACCAGTAGTAATCTTACCTTGTACCAAGTCAGGGGCTGCTTTTGAGCCAAAAACAAATCTTTAACCCATTTAACAGAGGAACTCCCACTTAAGGTGTGAAGACTTGGTGTTTCACCTTTCAGACCAACCTGCAAAAAAGAAAAATCACCAGGTTTTATAGATATCAAGGGACAAAAATCTGGTCCTCATGGTTGCTCCCACATTCAATTAATCTGAAAATAGAACAGAGAATAAAACATAGATTGTGGAAGGGGGGGAGGGGATCCTTTAGCTTTGTTTCTCTCCTCAAACATTACATATGCAAAGCTTGTTGTTATCTTCCTAAATCAGGCTAGGCTTGGGAATCTAGACTGAACCCTTGGTAAAAGAGAGCAATAGAAGTAGTGAGCGAACCTTGTAGGCCCATCTTTGTTTAGTCAAATCTCTTGTCCCCTCATTGAGACCACTTACTGTGACTGGACCAAGAACTCCGGCATTCCACGTCTCAAAATGCAAGCCAACATTCTGGATTGGACTTAAACAACATAAGAAGTAGAATTACAATTGCTAATTCCAGAAAAGAGAGAAACTGGATGTAGAAAACTCACTGGGAGACCAATAGCAACACTGAGCATAGAAATCTTATTAATACCAGCTCTTAGTTTCACATTGCCACTATATGTCAACTTTGGGTTGTCCAATCCCTCCATAAACGACTCCTACCACATGGCAAAGTATAGAAGCCAAATGGTGATAAGAATAGACTATTTTTGAATAGAAGAATAGACTTAATAGATGCATTTATCAACAACACCACTCTGCCATGTTCTCAAATAGGCTGCAGGTCCAAGTACCTGATAGTTGGCCATTGATGAAGACGTGCAAGGCATGACCAGCAGACATAACAGTGAGAAGAGGTTCCTTTTCATTCTTTATGAATCCTTCATCAGATGCTATACTTACACTGGAGGAAGCACACAGAATGATTATTGTCGATATCCAGGTACCAAGTGAAACTGGAACGTGATTTAAGTAAGGTAAAGATATAAAAATACTTACTCTGTCATGTACCACAAATAGTCTGAGGAATTTCTAGTAAGATTTATTTGCTCCCATAGTCCACTGGTTGAAAGTGTATCACTGTCATAAGCGGAGGGAGTTTCTTCAGTGTACGACTCCCAAGATAATCCACCACCAACAGGTGTCATCTTCATCTGTGAGCTTTGGGAGCTAATCTGTAGCAGTTCACAGAGGATGTGAAAACTATTGGTCCTAAATGCTCATATATTTTTCAAATACATTTATTCCAACTGCTTTTAGGATACATAGATCTGTCCCTGGATGATATGATGTTTTCTAGATTGCAAACCTAATAACGGCAATACTAAAAATTGATTTTGATAAAAGCACTGGTTTTCTTCTAGGTTCAAAGAAGGATCCTGTTTCATTACCCTAGCAGTGTTGTAGACAGCAGTTCTACAATCAGGAAGAATGCTGATGGACCATGGTGGCAGGTCATACTGCATATTCTGAAAAGTTACTCTAGCTGAATAAGTTGGGTCATAGTTGGACAAAAATGCAGCACAAAATCTGGATCGCGAGCCATACACATGAGCCTGTGTTTGATGATCAACAGGTAAATCAGTTTTTGAAGAAATCAAGATGTTAAATTCAACTAGAACATTAGAATTGTCTACCATCACTAACCTCTTGATTTTTTCCGAGCCAAGTGACTGTTGCATAGGATGAAACCAAGGCTGGTTCAGAGAGCTATATAGCTTTATGCCAAGTCTCTCAAGTGCCCATATTTTGGTTCATTCAGCAGCCCTGTTACACCATAGAGCAAGTCCAAGTCGAGCATGTAACAGTTACTGCTTGCTAGAAAATTTTTCATGCTGTTTCTTTTGGTTGCCCATATGATTATAAAATTTGAGAGAACATAATTCAATTAATTGTTCAGTTGTGTTTCTGTTTCATACCATATTCATCCAATGGAGCATCATAATCATAACTAGTAGCAATGAAACGGCCTGCAGCTGTCCGGCCAAAATTTGTTCCCCCGTGATACTGCAGCCAAGACGATATAAATATGAGTTATAAAATCCTCTAACTGATAAGTTTGCGTCGAATAAAAGGATTAACTAACCATGCAATAATTGAAGAATGAACCATTATTCTGAATAAACCTTGAAACTGCAAATGCCACATCTTCAGCAGGTCGCAGAGGAACTGGACCACCAAATTTTGTATACCTGAGCATAGTATAATAAAAAGATTGGTAGAAATTCAACTGAACAGAATCAGTTCAACACTCATACAGTTGAATTCGTGGAATTTACCAGGCAGTCCAGACTTCTGTCCACATTTTTAGGTTTGTAGGGTTTATTAGGGTTAAAATTTTGCAGTAAAAACCATTGCAAGTATCTATCTGTAGCAAACCATTGCAAGTATCTATCTGTAGCAAACCATTGCAAGTATTTATCTGTAGCAAGGAATAGAAAATTAGCTCTTTCACATATTTTAAGAAACCCCAATAGGGCCAAAATACTGTCAAGAAATATAGATGATTAAGAGAAGAATGAGAGAATAGCTGTAACAAATGTGGCTACGGTGGAAGACACGTTTGGGGAGTTGGCAAATTACCTTTAGGACCCTGGCTAAAACTAGCATATGTACTGTGGGATGAGGGATATATATACAATAGGAAATAGTCCATTAGGGCTCATGCTATGAAGTTGTCTCTTTATTTTCTTAGTTGCTTAGACTAATTCTGGAACCTCCCTCCGTTCTTCTTTTTCTATTTCTTCTTTCTTTGGAAGATTTGGTTACTAGTTTGAAGTAATTGTAATGGTGTGAAGATGAACTCTTACATTAATGTATACGATTATAGTTCTCCTTATCATTATGATTTTCCTTCGTTACATTGGTGCTTTCATTGTACCTCCTCTACCGAATGGGTATCGACTTCCTTTCTGCTTCCTCCACACCCATACCACTAGCAATTTTCTACTACACCTCCACCACCGAGCCCCACTTTTCCACCTGCAGCTTTGGAGAACATGTACACTTCCATCAAAACTGTCCAGAATCTAGTGATAGAGTTGCAAGAAAGTATCTCCCGTATGCTCTCTAATTTTAGCCACATGGGGTCAGTGCTTCAAGAGATGCAATTGGACTTAACAACTTTGGCAGAGACAATAACAGAAGAGGCCACTATGGACGATGAACTGGACAACGCTCTGTGTCAATGAGAGTGACTTTGATTTAGTCGAAAAAACCTCAACAGCTAAGATCCACAATCTCTTGTTGATAAAGTTGGGGATACATTGCCAGAACTAGAGGGTTTCAAAGTCCTGCCTGTTGCTCCTATTATCACATATTCTGAGGTTGGATTTGATTCAGGCTGTCCTTATTGCTTTCGAGAACCTGATTTGGGTATTGTTTCTTTCAACAATCGGATGGAATTTTGTATACATTTTGAGCGACCTAGAGTTGCTTACAACCTGTTCGATCAAATGCCTGAATCTAATGGACTGTATAAGTATGGAATGATGCCTAAAAATGTGATTGCGCAACATATGTTACTTCATTTTCCGTTTGATCCTGGTTCGGCAAATGGACTTATATTCGAAGGTGTAGCACTAGTGTTTAATAATAGTCTTTTATGGAATCTTCGGTATAGTATGTTTGGTGAGATATTGGCAATTGAGTTTGGAGATCGAGCAGGGGCTTTTGCGGACCAAGTGTTTGATGGAAATTCCCAAAGAAACAACCTTGAGTGTATTTTCCCGTTTGCAAACAAGGAGTCCATTTTAGTTCCTCTTAGTTACCACAATTATCGAATGTCTACTGAGACAGAGCCATTGAGTAGAAATGCATCTTTCCTTCACAACATTCTAAACCTTGGATATGGAGATCAATTTGCCATGTACTATTGACGTTGGCTTGATACCGGGCAGTTTAGGGATTCCTTGTTTCATGCGACTGAGATATTTCTTAGTGATCCCTTGGTGTTCGACGAAATGACTCACTACTACTCAAAGGTATTCGTTGTTGAGTCACTAGCTGCAATTCTCATTGTCTTTGTGGTGGACTCTGCCTTAGAAGTTAGACTGTTAGAGGACCAAATGCGTGTTGCGATGTCCCATCCATACACCTGCTCCAAGGAAAAGGTATTTATAGAAAATCCCCAAGGAGATGCAACTGATATGCAATACCAATTTGACTTGTCGAAATTGGCAGGAATTTTGGTAATTGCTTCTTATTTTATACCATCAATGTTCGATGGTCTAATACTTGTGTTAGATAACAGTCTTCACTGGTGTCTCTCCTTTAAGGCGCTTCATGTGATACCAACAATGGAGTTTGCAGAGAATCGTGTTGAAGTTATTGCAAACCAGATACTTAATAGAAGTCCTCAACTACATGGAATTCAGTGGCTACGCCATGACTTGTGCTTACATGTACGCGTTTGGGTCGACACTGGGCAACAACTCAGGATATGCTTTGGGTTTCCATTAGATGAATCAACGAGTAAAGAATTTTCAGTTTGGTTAAATCGTTGGAGTACTTCAGTAGATTATTTATATTTCCTATCTGAGCAGGGTGGTATTAATTGGAGCGAGTTCCTGAAATGCTATAACCATTATTTTAGGAAGACAGTTTGTTCATCTTCACTCAATAATTTGTTGAGGCTATTTGCAATGATGTCTCTCAGAGCAGGTCTTCCACAGACACTGCAGGTTCTATATACTAAGGATAATAGCAAAGTCACTGGATTTTTATTGCATGTTGGTGTGCAGATGCTCCGTTGGAAGTGTTGGATTACATGGTGGAATACCAAGTCTGATACCAAATTGGATTTATGGGGAAGCCAATTTTTATGCTTGAATATTCACCTTCCTGATGCAAAGATTAAAATGTGGGCTCTAAGATAGGGCCAAGCCTTGTGCATTGCTTTGGACATTTCATTCAGGTGAGAACTCTTTTTTGTGGCTTCTCATGAACAGGAACAACTAGAGCAATCAGACCTTTTCTTGCCTGATACTTCTGCACGAAAAGTAAGCATTGAATACCGTAATGAGTTCAGTCATTTTTTCGAGCACAGTTTGAGTCACCATGATGACGATACTTTCGCACCATCATTGGATTTTTCCTCTCTTGCTCCTTCCTCTTTGCAACACCAATTTTTGCTGGATATTTTGCCAGACTCCGTCCTACTTTGATTCACATGTTGTGCGACTAAGGGCGAAATTTTTCTATGCGCTGGTTACATATGCTCAGGCCATCTTTCTTATGGCACATTTTGGATTTACTGCGCTGATTTCTTTCAATCATATTTGTACAATGGACATACAACTTCATACTGGTGAAAATGAAGAGGAGCGAGATAAGATGCTTGTTCTTCATCATATGTCATACCTATTTATCCTTAAACATGGAGATGAACTCCCTGCTATTGTCAAGCTTACAGTCTCCACTGATGAGTAGTTTTGGTGTGTGCACTTCATACGAGATATTGTTGTCGCTGCTACCAGGTTCGAGATTGTACCTAGGTTCCATCTAGTTGAATCATATCTCATGGTAAAACAGTTTGACCCTAATGTAATGATGTTCACAGTTGGTGTACGAATTGCTAAGAAAACAATGGTCATCTTTGGTGGCAGTGGCTCAAGAAAAAGCCTTGTTAGCTCACTGAGAGGAAGACTTTGTGTTCCAACTAAGTGGCAGGTTTTCATGTCCATTTTGAACATAAGGACATTACAATTTAGTGGGTTAAAGTACCAGAGTATCCTTATGACTCAAGATCCAGCAGTAATCCCTTCTATCTTACTTGAGAACAACTTGTATGGAATGCTTGATGCAGCTATGGGTGAATTCGAAGCTTCTGTCTCTACTGCCATTGTGTTAGGCAAGAGCTTGATTATCTTTGGTGGTTCCCATGATGAGAACACCCCATGTCTAATGTTTACATGCTTGCTATTATTGTTGCAGCACATGTACATGGTTACATATTCTTCTTTGGCCATGCAGACCATCTTGATTTGGTGACAATGGGTTGGGAGACTACTACTCACATTATTCTTGACTTGAACCTTGAGGACAAGGTTCTTATTGGGGGCGGGAGTATTGTAACAAATGTGGCTACGGTGGAAGAATCGTTTGGGGAGTTGGCAAATTACCTTTGGGATCCTGGCTAAAACTAGCATATGCACTGTGGGATGAGCGATATATATACAATAGGAAATAGTCCATTAGGGCTCATGCTATGAAGTTGTCTCTTTATTTTCTTAGTTGCTTAGACTAATTCTGGAACCTCCCTCCCTCCGTTCTTCTTTTTCTATTTCTTCTTCCATTGGAAGATTTGGTTACTAGTTTGAAGTAATTGTAATGGTGTGAAGATGAACTCTTACATTAATGTATACGATTATAGTTCTCCTTATCATTATGATTCTCCTTCGTTACAATAGCTTACGACAGGATCAGGGGCATCTTCTTGCTTACACATGATCCATGGGACTCCAGTGTCTAGACCGACAGCCATTTCAGCAGCCCATTGTGCATAAGGTTTTCCAGGAGCACCAATTTCCCACTCTACTGGTCCATACTCATTTTCTATCTGTTGCAACATTTCATTAAGTACCAAAGTTTCTTTTTAAACATGATTTCCAAGTAACCAAAGAAGTTGCTGGGAACAGAAAATTAGGAAAAAGAAAAAACAAACACCCATGAATCGAAATAACAACATAACATAACTACGTTTCAGTCCCAATTAAGCATAGGCAAATTGAACTTTGTTAGTTTATGAGTTCCGGACCATAAACTCTTTTGCTTACTGGGTTCTGGATAAATTATTTATACATTTTAAATGAATCTTTTAGCACATATACATGATTTGAGCCAAAGTTATTGAGTTCTGCTGAACAAGTAACTATAATGGCAGCTCCGCCCCAGCAATTACATTGTAATCGGCTATATAAATCTTCACTGAAATTAACATTTTAAAAACTAAGAATAAAAATAAAGTACTAAATGTTCTTTATATTTTCTACTGGCGTGAAAATATGTACTAGAACTAAGAAACTCCTAAAAACATAGGACATTAAGTAAATATACTTAACATAACTAAAACATATTCCTCTGGAGACACAGTAAAGAGAGACAATTATTTCAAACCTGGGCCATAATAATTGGTCCTCCTTGAGGTTCAAACAAATTCTCTGACTTCATCATGTTGACAATTTTCTCAACAAATCCTTGCATAGCGACCTTCATCATAGTCAAATCAGTAAACATAACAAAAACAAAACAAATAAAATCCATTTAGAGTAGGTTTTGAAGAGTTCCAGAATTTGAATCAAACCTTAAAAGGCTGGTTGTCTGCTCTAAATTCCATTCCTGGTACATAGTTTAACCAAACAGGAAAACCCCTGCACCAAAATAAAGCAGACTATAAAAACAGAGAAAATACAAACTATTTTAGCCAACTCAAAAGTTATATTCTTGAGTAGAGTTTATATATATATATTGTCTGGTCATTCCCGCGTTTACACTTTTCTTGTGCCGTAGGAGCTGAGTATCTAAACCGTATGATAGTGATTCGCAATCGTGTGACCTTAACCTTCGTCTCATATCCAAGGCTTGCGAGCCTAAATTTGAGAATTTTATTAACATTGTGCGTATTTAAAAATATTTGATTTAAAATTAGAATTCGGTAAAAAGTTATATTTTTATTGCCTTCTTAAAATGTTTTAAATATTTATGAAAAATACTTTGTTATGATATATTTGTGTATGTATTTATTTTATAAGAGTTTTATAATTTATTAATATTTTAACGGAGATAGTAAACCTAGTTATGTTGAAAATTATTATTATAATATAGTAGGTTTTATTAGAAATGATTTTTTTAATTATTATGATATATTCAAAAAATTATATATATTTTACTACGAACTTATGCAATATCCGAATACGTACGTAATGTAGTAAAAGCATTTTTGGTCACCCTCACTCCACGTGGAGGCAGAAGGAGTGGGCAACAAATCCCCCACGTGGAGGCAGAAGGAGTGGGCAACAAATCCTTGTAAGTGTTTAACATGCTGCCACTAAACCTTTCCTCTTGTTTCCAACATTAATTTGTAATTAATGATTTTAAAAACCTCCCTTTATAATTGGCTAAAGTGACATCTCACAAAGGGGTTTGCAGAATATATATGTAGCATTCAATGGTCCTCATTATATATTCCTTGGTACATAGAGTATAAACAGTTCACCTTCAACAGTACGTATGCATATATATATGTTCTTTTGCGTAAGAAAGGATTTTTATTGAATTTTTTTTTTGACAATTAATTCAATCACCGAAAGAAAATTGATTAGCTACGTCAAGTTATTCAAGCCCGAGTTCGAGTTTGATTTCCTTTCGGAGCTTTTTTCGGAGAGGTTCAAGCTTGTCATCGGACGACATGTAGGTTACGGTCTAAATCCTCTGGACTTCGCATATATAGGATAAAATTGTATTAATGGGCATCCTTGGGTTGGGTTTGTTAGGTTGGTACCACAAACCTTGACCGCTTTATTCATGTCCGCTTACTTTTGTTCCTCCGATGCTTGTAGTACTTGCCGATACGTTTTATTTACCCTTGTGGTCCTGTGAGGCCTTGTTGACTCTGAAACATAGAAAGTGGGTTATTGGAAATGTCCGCGAGTCCCGGACATAGAAATATCCTTCTAGGCTGGTTATACTTGCTGAGTAGCTGTGGGCCTGTGCAGGGCCGATAAGTTGATTGTGAGCTGCTGGGCGGCTATTTGTGTTGATCATTCATTTCCATGCATATAAAGAGGATTTATCCATGTTTTACTACGATTTTGGCTTCGGGCCTACTGGAATTGTTTTCTAAACCTTGCATGGCCCCGGGGGCCCGTTTTCGATAGCAAATGAACTAAAAATGGTTTGATTTAACTTATGAATCTTCTCGGGGTAAAAGAAGGATAAATTATGATTTCTATCACCAATTTTACTATTAACGCTAGACTCGGTATGGCCGGGGTTCTAGTTGAGTTTGTTACTAAACCAGAATGATTTTAGTCTCGGTCGAATCGAGCATCTGAGATAACTTTTTACTGTTTAGACCCGGTTACGCCCGGGCACTCTTGGAGGAGTTTTTGAGATATTTTCCTACTACTTTAGTCATGGACAAGGTCTGGGCATGCATATTCGAGACTGGGTCTCTATTTTGAACCCGAACTTGCTTCCGGATGACATGTCTTGATACTGAGTTTTAGTATGGGGTCCGGGACCTCCATGGACCTTGCCGCCCAGGCCTGGGACTTTGGGCTGTGTGTGCCGGAGAGAGGGTATACAACGGAGTAGAGGTATACGTGCAGTGTCCTTCAATGGAACCTACCTGCTGGGCCCGATCGGCACCGGAGGAGGTACATACAGAGTTTCTATCCCACCCTGAGGTTATCATGCATCATATCATCCCGTGCTTGAGGTTCCACCCTTGTTTGCTGTTTGTTGAGTGTACACTCCGGTTGTATGAGCGGCCGGAGGGTTTTATTTTCAGTTGTTTGCGTTCCTCGATTGTATGGGCAGCCGGGGAACTGTAGGTAGCCTCTTGTTACTTATTCGCGGTGTTACCCCCTGTTACGGTTATGCTTATAAGATTATGTACGGTTAAATTGTTACTTGTTGGATTTGAGATTGGTATGAGTAGTTGGGTTATTGGTTCCTGTTTCCAAGCATGCCTACCTTTATTTTTCTCTTCCTTTTCTTGTACTTGAGGTTACCGGTATACCGTCCATTTCATAAACTTATTATGTATTTACTGTTATTGCAAGGAATCCAGGTGCGTTGTTTCTTGCTTACACATGTGCCTGTTGTGTATATATATATTCTACTTGCTAGCCTTGTATGCTGTTCTGTTCGCTTCCCTCTGGGCAAGTTCCTGTGTACTTTTCATTGAATTCTGTGACTACTTGCTTCTATTCCGTCTGTTACTGCTCTTTTATCTTATATGTGCCCAGTCGGCCTATGATACCTACTGGGTACCTTATGCTTCGCATTTGGTGCTCATACTACACTCTGCATCTTCTGGTGCAGATCCTAGTGTGGGCCATCGCCATTAGCTCATCGGGAACTCGTGCGAAGAGCTGCTTTTGTGATATTCCAGACCGAGGGTGAGCTCTTGGCGACCGAAGCTTAGCTTTCAGTTTATCTTTTGCTTATGTACTCTACTACCATTCAGAGACATTTATGTATATATTATTTTCGATCTTTTCATACTTCTGACATGTCGATTCGGCTCTATACTATGATATCATATCTTGGATTGGTTTTGGCGCATGTATATACACTTGTTGTTCTTTTCTTTATCTTATGTATCCCTTGCTTCTTCCTCTTTTATGTATTCTTCTGCTTGTTGGTTAGATAGTAGCCCATTACCTAACCGTTCTGTGGTATGGGAATTGGTTCGCCTACTGAGAGGTTGTAGGTGCCATCATGACCAAGAAATTGGGTCGTGACAACTTGATATCAGAGCCTAGGTTCACTGGTGTCATCGGTATAGGAGCCAATGTCTATTAGAGTCCTGCGAATTGGGGCGGAGACATTCGTACTCAATCTTTGGGAGGCTACAGTGGCATCTTAGTAAATACTACTTTCTTATTGCCTCTATATCATGCGTCTTATCCTTGATGGTTTCCTGAAATCTCACTTATTCTACTTCATTCTTCGACGGATGATTCGCACGAGAGCAGTTTACCAGACTTATCAAGGGTTCTATGACCGTATCTGAGTATGAGACCCGCTTCCACCAGCTTGATCTATTTGGGGCTATGATCATGCCTACAGAGCCTAATAGAGTCCGTAGGTTTGTCTGGGGGGTTGCAGACAGAGCTTAGACAACCAGCGGAGATCTTAGTTGCTAGTGGTTGGTCATTTTAGGCTATTACAGACTATGTCCATACAGTGGATGACTTGCACCGACATGATCAGGGGGCTAGAGATAAGGGGCCTCGTTATCAGAGTAGCTTTAGTGATTCTCGACAGGGTGGTAGAGGTTCGGGCCAGTGGAGCTGGGGTCATCAGCCACAACAGCATCAGGGTCAGACTAGTAGACCAGTTCAGGCTTCGCATCAGACTTCGAGTAGTTCTCAGCTTGAGCAGGGGCAGTCTTCGAGAGGTACTACTTCTGGGGCATCAGGCCGGGGTGGCCACACGGGTTCAACTAGTTCGTCTAGACAGGGTGGGTCATCAAGGTCCTGCTATTGTTGCGGTGTTAGCGGTCACTACGCTAGGGATTGCCCCAGTGGGGTTCAGCTTGCTATGATTGTGGTGTCGTTGGCAATTTTGCTAGAAATTGCCCCTAGAGGGGTACAGTTCAGCCCGCAGCTCAGCCCATGTGAGCAGTTCAGCCACCGGTTAGAGGGGTTGGTGGTCAGGCTAGAGGTGGTGCCCCGCGTAGCAGAGCAGGTGGTAGGGATTGCGGTCAGGCAGGTGGGGGTCGTCGTTAGTTTTATGCGATCCTTAGGAGACTAGAGGCAGAGGCCTCGGATGCTGTGATCACATGTACGATTTCGGTGTGCCGTCAGTCTGCTTTGGCTTTGTTTGATCCTGGATCTACTTGTTCATATGTATCCTCCTACTTTGTGCCTTATTTGGGGTTGGCTAGTGAGCCGTTATCTGTGCCTATTTCTATTTCGACCCAGTAGGAGAGGATCATATTGTGAGATCATGTGTGATATATGTTGGTGATTTGGAGAGTTGGGGTGATTTGATGATACTCGATATGTTAGATTTTGATGTGATACTGGGCATGAACTGGTTATCCTCTCACCGTGCGGTTTTGGATTATTGTGCCAAGACCGTTACTATAGCCGTGCTTGGTGTATCCCCGATTGTGTGGCATGGTTCTGTTAGCCATGCACCGTTTGGGATTATCTCTTAACTTTGAGCTAGGAAGTTGATTTCCCGTGGGTGTTTAGCTTATCTAGCATATATCTGAGATGCTAGTGCTGACCCTTCGTCTCCTGAGTCTGTTGCTGTGGTTAGAGACTTCCAAGATGTGTTTCCTACTGACCTGCCAGGCCTTCCACCTGAGAGAGATATTGATTTCGCTATTGAGTTAGAGCCGGGCACCAGGCCCATTTCTATTTCTCCTTACCGTATGCCTCCTCTGAGTTGAGGGAGCTTAAGGAGCAGCTCCAGGATTTGTTAGCTAAGGGGTTTATTAGACTGAGTGTCGCTTTGGGGTGCTCCTATTCTTTTTGTGAAAAAGAAGGATGGGTCGGTGCGGATGTGTATTGATTATCGGCAGCTGAATAGGGTGAAAGTGAAGAATAGGTATCCGATGCCGAGGATTGATGACTTATTTGATCAGCTTCAGGGTTCAGCCGTGTTTTCGAAGATTGACTTGTGGTCCGGCTACCATCAGCTGAGGATTAGGGTGGAGGACATCCCTAAGACAGCATTCAGGACACGTTATGGCCATTATGAGTTCCTGGTGATGTCTTTTGGGTTGACTAATGCCCCCGCAGCCTTTATGAACTTGATGCATAAGGTGCTTGGCCCGTATTTGGACTCATTTGTGATAGTTTTCATAGATGACATCTTGGTATACTCGCAGAGTAGGGATGAGCATGAGCAGCACTTGAGGATTATACTCCAGACTTTGAGATATCATCGACTTTATGCCAAGTTCTCAAAGTGCGAGTTTTGTCTTGAGTCAGTTGCATTCCTAGGGCACGTGGTGTCTAAGGATGGGATTAGGGTCGATCCGGGAATGATTTCAGCGGTTTGTGATTGGCCTAGACCTACTACTGCTACTGAGGTCCGCAAATTTGTTGGTTTAGCAGGTTACTACAGACGGTTCGTTCAGGGATTTTCTTCCACAACTACACCCTTGACTATGCTGACTAAGAAGGATGTCCCATTTTAGTTGTCGGATCAGTGTGAGGATAGCTTTCAGAGGCTTAAGGCCTTATTGACTTCAGCTCCAGTTTTGACTTTGCCGGTTGAGGGTCAGAGCTTCTCCGTGTATTGTGATGCTTTCGAGGTTGGTCTTGGTTGTGTGTTGATGCAACAGGGTCGAGTGATAGCATATGCGTCGAGGCAGCTGAAGGTTCACGAGCGAAACTACCCCACTCACGACTTAGAGTTGGCGGCTGTAGTTTTCGCGCTCAAGATCTGGAGGCATTACCTATATAGAGTTCACTGTGAGATCTTCACTGATCACCGTAGTCTTCAGTATATCATGAGTTAGCGAGAGCTGAAATCGAGGCAGAGGATATGGGTCGAGCTACTGAATGACTATGACTTCACTATTCTGTATCATCCGGGCAAGGCAAACGTGGTAGCGGATGCCTTGAGCCGGAAGGCGGTGAGTATGGGTAGCCTAGCTTCTCTTT
Source organism: Jaltomata sinuosa (assembly GCA_003996215.1). Taxonomy (NCBI): domain Eukaryota; kingdom Viridiplantae; phylum Streptophyta; class Magnoliopsida; order Solanales; family Solanaceae; genus Jaltomata; species Jaltomata sinuosa. The sequence goes on from QJPP01004738.1 coordinate 95,351, forward strand.
AAGCTTTAGAGCGATCGTTGGCCTTGGACATCTAGTACTTGGCTAAGCGTTTGGTTAGGCTTGACTTGTCTGATCTTAGCAGAGTTCTCGCCAATATCGAGGTTCGTTCTACTTTGATTGATCAAATTCAGAGACATCAGTTTGAGGATCAGCGGTTGTGTGACCTTCGTGATCAGGTTATTCGGGGTGAGGCCAGTCGAGCTACTCTAGATTCAGATGGGGTTCTGAGATTTGATAGCCGCCTTTGTGTTTCGAGGGTTGGTGATTTGATTTAGTTGATTTTTCAAGGGGCACGTTGTTCTAGGTATTCCATCTATCCTGGTGCAACAAAGATGTACAGAGATTTGAGGCAGCTTTACTGGTGGAGTGGTATGAAGCGGGACGTAGCGGAGTTTGTATCTCAGTGCTTGAATTGTCAGCAGGTGAAGTTCAAGCACATGAGACCTGGTGGTTTGATGCAGCGACTTCCCATTCCTGAGTGAAAGTGGGAAGGGATTACTATGGATTTCATAGTTGGTTTTCCACGCACTTTCAACTCCATTTGGGTGATTGTTGATCGACTGGATAAGTCAGCGCACTTCTTGCCGGTTCAGACTACTTACAGTGCAGAGAGGTTAGCTCAGATTTACCTTTGAGAGATTTTTCGGTTGCATGGGGTCCCAGCTTCTATCATTTCAGACCGCGACACTCAGTTTACATCTCAGTTCTGGAGGGCTATTCAGCGAGATTTGGGTACAGAGGTTCAACTTAGTACTGCTTTCTACCCTCAGACAGATGGCCAGTCCGAGTGGACTATTCAGATTGTGGAGGATATGCTTCGGGCTTGTGTTATTGACTTTGGAGGTTCTTGGGATCAGTTTGTGCCTTTGGTAGAGTTTGCTTATAATAATAGTTTCATTCGAGTATTGGCATGACACCTTTCGAGGCTTTGTATGGTAGGCGTTGCAGATCGCCGGTTGGTTGGTTTGATGGTTTCGAGTCTAGGCCACAGAGTACAGATTTGCTTCGAGATTCTTTAGACCGAGTCCGAGTAATTCAGGACAGACTTCGGGCAGCTCAGAGCAGGCAGAAGAGTTATGCTGATCGTAGGCTTCGTGCCTTGGAGTTTAGTATTGGTGACTTAGTGTTTCTCCGTGTATCGCCCATGAAGGGCGTGGTGAGATTTGGTAGGCGGGACAAGCTTAGCCCCAGGTACATTGGGCCGTTTGAGATTCTCCAGAGGGTTGGTAGTGTTGCCTATCAGTTAGCCTTGCCTCTGATGTTTTCAGCTATACATCCCATATTTCATGTTGCGATGTTGCGCCGGTATGTTCCAGATGAGTCTTATGTGTTGCATTGGGATTTGGTCCAATTGGATGAGAATTTATCCTTTGTTGAGGAGCCGATTGCCATACTAGCCAGAGATGTTAGGAGGTTAAGATCTAGAGAGATTCCAGTTGTGAAAGCTCAATGGAAGCATCGTCCGGTCGAGAAGGCTACCTAGGAGACCGAGAGAGGTGTGCGGGCTCAGTATCCGCAGCTGTTTGAGCCTTTAGGTACTTCCTTGTCCTTGACTTTCGAGGATGAAAGTACTTTTTAGTAGTGGATGATGTAATGACCCTTCTGGTCATTCCCGTGTTTACGCTTTCCTTGTGCCGTAGGAGCTAAGTATCTAAACCGTGCGATAGTGATTCCCGTATTTAAAAATATTAGATTTAAAATTAGAATTCGGTAAAAATTTATATTTTTATTGCCTTCTTAAAATATTTTAAATATTTATGAAAAATACTTTGTTATGATATATTTGTGTATGTATTTATTTTATAAGAGTTTTATAATTTATTAATATTTTAACGGAGAGAGTAAACCTAGTTATGTTGAAAATTATTATTATAATATAGTAGGTTTTATTAGAAATGATTTTTTATTTATTATGATATATTCAAAAAATTATATATATTTTACTACAAACTTATGCAATACCCGAATACATACGTAATGGATAAAAGTATTTTTGGTCACCCTCACTCCACGTGGAGGCAGAAGGAGTGGGCAACAAATCCTTGTAAGTATTTAACATGCTTCCACTAAACCTTTCCTCTTGTTTCCAATATTAATTTGTAATTAATGATTTTAAAAACCTCCCTTTATAATTGGCTAAAGTGGCATCTCACAAAGAAGTTTGCTGAATATATATGTAGCATTCAATGGTCCTCATTATATTTTCCTTGGTACATAGAGTATAAACAGTTCACCTTCAACAGTACGTATGCATATATATATATATGTTCTTCTACGTAAGGAAGGATTTTTATCGAAAATAATTTTTGACAATTAATTCAATCACCGAAAGAAAATCGATTAGCTACGTCAAGTTATTCAAGCCCGAGTTTGAGTTTGATTTTATTTTGGAGCTTTTTTCGGAGAGGTTCAAGCTTGTCATCAGACGACAGGTAGGTTACGGTCTAACTCCTCTAAACTTCGCATATATAGGATAAAATTGTATTAATGGGCATCCTTGGGTTGGGTTTATTAGATTGGTACCACAGACCTTGACCGCTTTATTCATGTCTGCCTACTTTTGTTCCTCCGATGCTTGTAGTACTTGACGATACGTTTTATTTACCCTTGTGGTCCTGTGAGGCCTTGTTGACTCTGGAACATAGAAGGTGGGTTATTGGGAATGTCCACGAGTCCCGGACATAAAAATATCCTTCTAGGCAGGTTATACTTGCTGAGTAGCTGTGGGCCTGTGCAGGGTCGATAGGTTGATTGTGAGCTGCTGGGCGGCTATTTGTGTTGATCATTCATTTCCATGCATATAAAGAGGATTTATCCATGTTTTACTACGATTTTGGCTTCGGGCCTACTAGAATTATTTTCTAAGCCTTGCATGGCCCCGGGGGCTCGTTTTCGATAGGAAATGAACTAAAAATGGTTTGATTTAACTTATGAATCTTCTCGGGGTAAAAGAAGGAAAAATTATGATTTCTAACACCAGTTTTACTATTAACACTAGACTCGGTAGGGCCGGGGTTCTAGTTGAGTTTGTTACTAAACCAGAATGATTTTAGTCTCGGTCGAACCGAGCATCTGAGATAACTTTTTACTGTTTAGACCCGGTTACGCCCGGGCACTCTTGGAGGAGTTTTTGAGATATTTTCCTACTACTTTAGTCATGGACAAGGTCTTGGCATGCATATTCGAGACTGGGTCTCTATTTTGAACCCGGACTTGCTTTCGGATGACATGTCTTGATACTGAGTTTTAGTATGGGGTCCGGGACCTCCATGGACCTTGCCGCCCAGGCCTGGGACTTTGGGTTGTGTTTGCCGGAGGGAGGGTATACAACGGAGTAGAGGTATACGTGCAGTGTCCTTCAATGGAACCTACCTGCTGGGCCCGATCGGCACAGGAGAAGGTACATACAGAGTTTCTATCCCACCCTGAGGTTATCATGCATCATATCATCCAGTGCTTGAGGTTCCACCCTTGTTTGCTGTTTGTTGAGTGTACGCTCCGGTTGTATGAGCGGCCGGAGGGTTTTATTTTCACTTGTTTGCGTTCCTCGGTTGTATGGGCGGCCGGAGGACTGTAGGTAGCCTCTTGTTACTTATTCGCGGTGTTACCCCCTGTTACGGTTATGCTTATAAGATTATGTACGGTTAAATTGTTACTTGTTGGATTTGAGATTGGTATGAGTAGTTGGGTTATTGGTTCCTGTTTCCGAGCATGCCTACCTTTATTTTTCTCTTCCTTTCCTTGTACATGAGGTTACCGGTATACCGTCCATTTCATAAACTTATTAGGTATATACTGTTATTGCAAGAAATCCAGGTGCGTTGTTTCTTGCTTACACATGTGCTTGTTGTGTATATATATATTCTACTTGCTAGCCTTGTATGTTGTTATGTTGACTTCCCTCTGGGCTAGTTCCTGTGTACTTTTTGTTGACTTCTGTGACTACTTGTTTCTATTCCGTCTGTTACTGCTCTTTTATCTTATATGTGCCCAGTCGGCCTATGATACCTACTGGGTACCTTATGCTTCACATTTGGTGCTCATACTACACTCTGCATCTTCTGGTGTAGATCCTAGTGTGGGCCATCGCCGTTAGCTCATTGGGGACTCGTGCGAGGAGCTGCTTTTGTGATATTCCAGACCGAGGGTGAGCTCTTGGCGACCGGAGCTTAGCTTTCAGTTTATCTTTTGCTTATGTACTCTACTACCATTCAGAGACATTTATGTAATATTATTTTGGATCCTTTCGTACTTCTGACATGTAGGAAGCTCTATACTATGATACCAGGTCTTGGGTTGGTTTTGGCGCCTGTATATACACCTGTTGTTCTTTCCTTTATCTTATGTATCCCTTTCTTCTACCTATTTTATGTATTCTTCTTCTTGTTGGTTAGATAGTAGCCCATTACTAACCGTTCTGGGCTACGGGAATTGATTCGCCTACTGGGGGATGTAGGTGCCATCATGACCGAGAAATCAGATTGTGACATATATATATATATATTACCCAAAGTTCCACTCTGCACATATGTAAGGGCCAATGCGAAGATTAAGATAAAGTCCAGCTTGTTGTACTAGTTTAATGAATTTAACCAGATCATGCCTCCCCTCAAAATTAAACTGAAAAAAAGAAGAAAAGAGTTAATTTTTGTTTTTCCTGTTCATAGATATTAATAAACTGTAAAGTTAAAAGAGCTAAAACCATTTACTTTTCCAGGAGAAGGTTCATGCCCATTCCAGAACACGTAAGTCTCAATAACATCTAAGCCTCCATCTTTAGCCTTTTGTATAAGATCAGGCCATACCATTTCAGTGAAAAGGATTTCTGGAGACAAGAAAAGTAATAATAGCAACAAATATTACAGCTAAACAAGACAAACTACATTTTAAAATCTATAAAGACATGAAAAAGAAGAATTTTTTAGACCAAAGAAACCAAAAATTACAAGAAAATTAGACATATCCATTGGTCAAGAATGAAAATATAGAAAATGATACTACGACTCACTTTGGTTCAATTTGTTTATCTTAATTCGAAATACTAGAATCAAACTAAGAATCTTCATTTTTTTTGAAATAAAATTAGCATATTTGGAAACTACACAAAGGTACTATAAGTCACAATAGTTAGTAATTTAAAATATTTATAAATTTTTTGCAAAAATTATGATTAAAAAAATAGCGTTGTTCAAATAGTAACTAAGACAAACAAATTGAAACATATGGAGTATTTTACCTCGGGTGTGCTTCTTGGATATTGAATGGAACCAAAAATGAGAATTTTTCTCTTCCCATTGATGACTATGGCTCTATCATCATACGTGACACTGGGTCTCACTCAGGAACGAGCCAATGAAAAGAAGACTAGAAAGAGCAGCAGTGACACATTTATTCTCATCATTTTACACACAGAAATAAAGAGGAAGAATAATTATCTTGAGATTTTATAGAAACAATGTGTTAGAAAAAATATTTTTAGCTATCTCAAAAATGAATTAAAACATATTCTTTGTTAAATTAATTTCTTAAATTGTCATAAAGACAATTATTATGGTAACATATTCCGTTGCCATATGTTACTTTTTGACTAATGATAAAAGATATCTTCCTCTTTATTGTTATTTATTCTTATTAATGGGTATTAATCTTCAATCATTAATCCTTCTTTGACCATTGCAAAGAGTCCTTTACTTTTAGAATTTCATGGTGATCATTGAAGTTCTTGACACCTATATATACTTGTATTTTTTGTCTTTTGAGAGAGAAGAAGAAAAATTCTTCTACTAAAGTTCTTGTACTTTTGATATTCTATTATGATGAATTTTTATTCTAAAAGATAGAATCTTTGTTAGATTCTGACACCTAGTTTATACTAGAAGAACTTGTTGAATTCTGGGGATATGTCTATACCGGGTGAAATATCCTTAAGGACAGTGTCTACGACACGCCTCAAGCTAAGCTATGAGAATTCCTACAAATGTTTGTGATGAAAAATCTCTACAAGTGTTTGTGATGAAGTATTTTCCGTAAGATTTCCAACGATCTTAAGGATATTTCTTGCCTATATTCTTACGAAAAATAATAAAATCTTCATTTCGAGATAAAACAATTGAGAGGGTCAACCTAGTAACAAACGGTGCAATGTGCCTTGTGAGTTATTCATTTCAACAAAAATTATTTGTGTTGGTTTGAATTAACCAAGGCCTATGCTGTATGTCTTATTTCTAAGAAGAATATGTTTCCTTCTCTTTTTAAGTTAAGCAATTATATTGGGAATTGGGATTAGGAGAGAAAGTAGTGTTAAATATATTTTGAACATTCTGGGTGGGTTTAGAGATGAATTGTTTGTGGGCATCATCATATTGGAATATGAAATTGGCAAGACTCATTCCTTTGGTATATTGATTAGGCAATAACAAAGTTCAATTGTGATGTTAAGCTCGTCAGTTTTCAAATTATTGCTTTCAAGATGCAGTACAATTCAATCAATAAGGTATGTGACAATACTATATGTGTATAGCTTTAATGGTTGGGTATGTGGTGAACTAAGTTATCATACCCCTCAAGCTAGTAAAAGATTTAGAGAAATGATAATCCCACTAAATAAAAATAAATTTGAGTAAGCGGATGATATAAATTATTGTGGTTATTTCTCAAGCGAATCTTGTGGCCAATGAGTGAGATTGAGTGCTAAACTTTGGTGTTGCTGTGCACATTTGTGCTAACTAAAATTATTTTGTGTCCTTCAATCAATTAGTTGAAGAATAATAATAATTTATATATGTTGGTGATTCTAAAACTATTTAAGTTCTTAGAATAAAAAGTTTTTCTTATTAAACTCACATATGAAAAACATTAGTACTAATTGAGGTGGTACATGTTCCAAAGATTTAAACCAACTTCATGTTTATGAGATTATTTGAAAAAGTTTGATGAAGATTCTTTTTTGAGTTTGATAAGGTGTTAACAAACAAAACATTATTGTAGCTAATGAATATGCAAGCATGATTTATTTGTGGCTAATATATTTCAAGATGAAAATGCTAGTTCTTATATTTACTTGATTGATACATATTGTTTGTGATATGTTAGTCGTGTACATTTTAAATTTGATTGAAACTAGATAAATTATGAAATTACATTCTTGTGTTTTTTAGATTATTTGAATTGTTAGAATTTTGATTATATGTTAATAAATGCTGACATGTTAGTTTTGAGTTATATAAATTTTATTTTTCTACTTTAAAATTTTAAAAATGTGTCGGGGTTATGGTGCCTTACTAGAGTTATGTCAAGAGAATATTTTTTAAAGTGATTTTTCACTTGGTCATTTGAATAGCTTTAAAAAGCTTTTATTTCAATTTAATGTTTAGATGCTCTCATATAATAGATTGAGGTCAACTTTCTCAATCCTTTACATGGTTTATTATTATTTTAAGATGGTATAAATGTTCGTGTTTATATTCTTTTATATAGTTTATTATTATTTTAAGATTGTATAAATGATGATATAATGCGGCTATTATACATAATTGGTTGGGTGAAATTATATAATTAGCTTGTTATTTATAAATTGGAAAATCTTATGAATGTGAAAAAGTTATTCCCTATTTTGAAATATTTGAAAGTATGGGGGTATCGAGCTAAGGTTATGTTACATGATTGTAAGAGATTTTGGGTCTAAAATTTTTATAATGTGTTTATTGAATATGTTATCAGTAGTATTGCATACTGAAATGTTGCATATACAAATTTATGGTAATCTATAGTGATGTGATTGAATGCAATGTGGTAGTGAAATTTTTTGTTTTTGAGTTTGTTGAAAAATATTTCATAATTTTATTCGTGATAATATGGATAGTAAATATAGTGAATTTTTTATTGTATTAGAAGTGTACAATGATGCAATGTGAATTTCAAATTCACTATTGATTATATGTTATTATGGGGGTGTCATAACATAAAAATTAACTAAAAAGAATTAGTTATTTTAGAGTTGGTTGGTGATGAGACTAAGTGGTTAAGAGAACTCTTAGTGAGTATTTCAATTGGAATAGAACCAACATATTTTGTGTTTACATATATTGTGGTAATCAAGCAATAAAGTTGCAGTGAAAAATAAACTCTTTATGGAAAAATTAGATACATGTGTTTGAGACATAATGTGATAAAGCAACTGCTATGAGATAAAATTATTTACGTAAATAAATTATGTGTAGTCCGAGGTGAATCTGATCAATTCACAGACTAAAAGAAATATCGAGGGGAGTGAGACTTTAGTCAATTTTAGAAGATCAACAATGATAGTAACCTAACCAATGTGACAGTAGATCCCATGAATTAGGTTCATATGGGTAATAACAAGTCATTAGTTGATCAAGTAAGCACTATAAAATTTTGTCCCTCCTATGATGTGTGAATATAGTGTTGTGCTGCAAGGCAAAGTGATGGTTGAATTATACTCTTAATCCAAATCATATCCTTTATAGGTGGTGTATTGCTCTGCACAATACACTTGATGATTGGACCTATATGAGTGTGGAGTGGTGCCGCTCCTATGAAATTGTGAAAAATTTCTAGAACACTCATGAACGCCAGGACACGCGCATGGCCTCTTAGCGCAAAATCGCGATAACGACAAAGATTGTGCGAGTATAATGTGATAGAATAAGACAATGGACTTACAAAAGAATTCTTGGTTCATAGAAGTTCTAAACTTCACCAAGTGTTCTGTAATTTTAATCTTATTTTATCTAAGTCTGGTTCATAGTCTACGAGACACCAGATTCGACGCATTGTACTTATATGTGAAAAACCCAGTAAAATTTCTTATTTCATACGTTATATTTCGTAATATTATTTTTGAGACATATGGGGAATTGTTAGAAAAAATATGTTTAATTATCTCAAAAATAAATTATAACATATTCTTTGTTATATTAATTTCTTAAATTGTCATAAAAGACAATTATTATGGTAACATATTCCGTTGCCATATGTTGCTTTTTGACTAATGATAAAAGATCTCTTCCTCTTTATTGTTATTTATTCTTATTAATGGGTATTAATCTTCACCCATTAATCCTTCTTTGACCATTGCAAAGAGTCCTTTACTTTTAGAATTTCATGGTGATTATTGGAGTTCTTGACACCTATATATTCTTGTATTCTTTGTCTTTTGAGAGAGAAAAGAAGAAAAATTCTTCTACTAAAGTTCTTCTTTTGATATTCTATTATGCTGGATTTTTATTCTAAAAGACAGAATCTTTGTTAGATTCTGGCTCCTAGTTTATACTAGAAGATCTTGTTGAATCCTGGGGGATACAACTATACCGGGTGAAATATTCTTAAAGACAGTGTCTACGACACTTCTCAAGCTAAGCTATGAGAATTCCTACAAATGTTTGTGATGAAGAATCTCTACAAGTGTTCGTGATAAAGTATTTTCCGTAAGATTTCCAACACAATGTACTGCAGTTTTGTATTTTTTTAATCATATTTATGTAGGTTTTAAAGGCGCTTTTTGATTTGTGAGGAAAATGAGGAACGTAAGCTGCATTCTCCCTTTATAGAATCATGAAACGGGGTCCACTTTTCTTAGAAGTTAGATGGGGCTCAGATTTTTCTGATACGTAACTTAGGCTATCCAAATGAAGTATCTTAAAGATATGTTTTTTGGTTAATTTTTGGATTACAGTAAATGTTGTTTTGGAATATAATCAACATATTCCATTTTTTTAATAATAGAAATGGTACGTTACTGCTCTTACTCTTCTTTATATATAGGAATGCATGCGTTGGTTCTCTTTTACTACATGTTTCTCTCATAAAGAAAAATAAATATATGGAGTAGTTTTTCTTATAGAGAGAAAAGAAGAAAAATGTGAGAAAATAATTTGATGTTGCTATAGACAAATTAAAAGACTTCTAAAATTAAAGGGAATGGTATTTTATTTGAAATTGAAATGTTTGGTGATTGAAGAAGTTGAGATATTTTATTGTAATTCAACGAGAGCTAGTTGGATCGCTTTTTTTCATGCTCTCAAAAATATAAATTAATGCCCATGCCATATATCCATGATTTTTCTATCTGCCAATCGCAATTATCCCGATCGAGTGAAGAATATAAAATGATGAAAAAGTTTATTGTGATTTTATAATGACGCAAACTACAAGTCATGCTATACAATATTATAACAAATTAAAGTTATCATCATACAAAATTCATCTCGTGACATATAAAAGATGAAAATTAAAGAAAAGGATAAATAGACTTAACAATTAGCTACAATATATTCAAATTGCGTCACCAAACTTTTATTTCCTGGTTGTTTTCCCTTTTTTGTCCATTACAATAAGCTTGCGTGAAAAGAAACGCTCTAAAGAAACAAAAAACATAACCAACCACAACTGTTCCTGTTTGCAACTTTGGATCTTCATGAATGCAAAGCGTACAAGAAAAAAAATATAGTTTTGGAGCTAAAGCCAAAGTATATGTAGTGAAAAGGATAAGCGAAGTATTTTTTTTTTTTTAAAATTAAACAAATAAAATAAAGTAATACCGGAGTAAAGGTTCAACAACAACAATTACTTTGCCTTAGTTTAGACAAGTTGAAACTTAATAAAAGACTCAAAAAAGAAAATTTAAAGAAAAAACCCACCATCAAGAAGCATGACTTCTGTTAGCCGAACACCATCAATGATTATATATATCTGTCTTATCAAATTTTCAGTTGTATAGTACCCATCATTACCAAGAAAATCAGCAATAAAGAAAAGGTTTCACTAAAAATAAAATTAAAATAGAGGATTTAAGGAATGAGAGTATATTGTGAGTAATTTTATTAAAACAAGCTAAGTGCAATGACTGTTGGAAATTTGAAAGGTTAATACCTTTAAATGAGGTGTACTGTGAATTGAAAAATGGTAAAAAATAAAATAAAGAAAAAGTGAAAAATTAGCTAAAGTCATTAGTGGAGAAGAGAGTAACTTTGTGTTTATACTGAGAAACACTCCTGATAGCTCTTAAAGAGTTATTAGAGGTTCTCCCCTCACGCCATCATCTTCGTTCACTCGGATTCGACTTCAAATTTGGAACCTGTTCATTCCCAATTTATAGCTATAAATTCCAAGGCTATGCCTCAGTTTTCAGACACTTGAAATTTTTGAAATAGAAAAAATTCTCCCCTCTTCATTGCATTATGCAATGTTCTTCCCAAAATGAAACATAAGTGTGTGATTTACTTCGGCATTTGAGTTCACTGAAGTTCTACAAATTGAAGTACCTCTTTTACATAATAGTTTTTCATTCTATCCTGTGAGAAATTATCCGTTAACCTTGGATAACAGTGAGGGGATTAAATTTCTTAAGGAAACACAAGAAAATTGTGGGCTCAAAAATATTTTTTTTGTTTATTATTTTTCGATACACAGGAGATAACAAGCTTAAGAAATGAAATTGCATTTTACTGTTTTATTTTATGTGTTAAAAACTGACTTTTGGAGACTAAAATCTTTTGATTTTCTACTCTCTTGGTTTGAAGAATATAAAAACTTCACCGATTAAATCAGTTTGCGTATTCGATTCAAAAAATATAAAAACTTCACCGATTTACTGAACTTTCTGATTGTGTCAATTTTGGCAGAAAAATAAGAGCTGAAATAGAACTAAAAAATAATTCTGTTATGAATGCTATTGCCACTACAACAACAAACATTCCTTCGTCAATGACTATGGTAGAGAAGCCTGAAAAGTTTATGGGAATTGATTTCAAACGGAGTTAGCAAAAGGTGTTCTTCTATTTGACCCCCTTAAGTCTGCAATGATTCATCAACAAAGATGTTCCTATCTTAGCAGAAGGAACTCTGGATAATGAAAAGTTTGTAGTGGCAGAAGTATGAAAATATTCTGATTTTCTTTGTAAGAACTACATTTTCAATGGCTTAGAGGATAGACTGTATAACATTTTCAGTATTTGTAAGACTTCTAAAGAGTTATAGTATGCGCTTGAAAAGAAGTACAAAACTGAAGATGCTAGCTTGAAGAAGTTTGTGGCTGCAAAATTTTTGGAGTTCAAAATAATTGATAGTAAAACAGTTATGTATCAAGTCCAAAAATTTTAAGTCATCGTTCATGATCTTCTCGCTGAAGGTATGATCTGAATCAATATTTTAGTTAGTGGTATTGATTGTGTTACTAAGAATAATTTTATTTTTATTGAAGGAATGGTCATTAATGAAGCTTTTCAAGTAGCAACATTTATTGAAAAGTAGCCTCCTTTGTGGAGGGACTTCGAAAAATGTTTGAAATATAAGCGTAATGAGATGACGCTGAAAAATCTTATTGTTCGTTTTAGGATTGAAGAAGACAACAGATCTGCTGAAAAGAAGGCTACTGGAAATTCAACAATTATGGGAGCAAATATTGTTGAAATCGCTCCAACAAACTCAAACAAGAGAAACAAGCCTTATGGATCGAATAATTTTCCAAGTAAATTAGAAGTTCAAGAAAAATTGTTATAATTATGGCAAGGTTGGACACCTATCTACAGATTGTCGTACTCCAGAAAAGACAAAATGAAGTGTGTCATGACCCGATTTCTCAGGTCATGATGACACCTACAACCCCCAGTAGGCGAACTAATTCTCATAGCCCAGAACGGTTAGTAATGGGATACTACCTAACCATTACACACAATGAACAGAAATGAGCGGAAGCAGAATATAAAGTTAAGACAACGCGGAAGCAACAATCCAAAATATATATATACAAATGATCCTACACCAACCCCAAGACTTGGTATCAATAGTACAAAAGCTTCTAATAGAGTACAAATGCTAGAAGTAACAGAATGATAAGTAAAATTGTCTCCGAATATAGATACAAGAGTAACAGCACAACAAATGGATGTAGACAAGCCCCGACCGTCAGGCGCTCACCCTGGTCTCGAAACTCCCAAAGGCTGCACGAGTCTCCAACGCAATCAACGATGAAAGCTCAACTAATATCTGCACCAAGAAGTGCACAAGTGTAGTATAAGAACCAAAACAATGGGTACTCAGTAGGCATCATCGGCTGACTGAGCGCATATAAGATATAAAAATAGTAATATAGCAGATAGCAAGAAAGTGATGAAAGCTCAACTCGTGCTCTCCAAAGTAGGAGGTCACGGCGATCTTGCAACAAAACAAAATTTATACTCCCAATGAGTGTTGGGGTCGTACCCAAGGGATTTGGGGTAGCTAAATAGAGATTGTAACGAATTGAGTTCAAGGTGAGAGTAATTGCCCAAAATAACAAGTAAAAGGATGGGGGAATTGGGAATGTTATCACTACAATCGCAAGTTAATTTAAAAAGCAATAAAACTAAATCGGGTGTACCAAGTTGACTAGACGACTAGGGATGCATATCCGATGGGGCTTTGGTTATGGGATAGGGTGATTATTAATGCATACCTATTCTCGCTTAATGGCATGCATATCATTAGTCATGGGTAAGATTTGCTTATCTCTCGATCAACAATCTTATATCTGATGATCTCGGTTAGAGAATCATCGGTTTGATCAATAAACAACCAACCTAGCTTAGGGAGGTCACACTATCTCTAGCTTAGACCCTTAAATGGGAGAATTTGATGATAAGAGCTATCTCTAGCCTCAAATCTGAGTGGAATCCCAAGTTCCCACTAGTAAGTTTACATCCAAAACTATGAATTCCTTTCTCAAGCAATCACATAGTCAAGTAATGAAAATTAATGTTTGCAACCACCAATTTTAGGATTAAAACTTGGTGAAATTACTATACCCATGACAATTAAGCAATTATAAGCTAGAATAGATAACACCCACACCTATTTCTTAAGCACCCATCATTAATACACCCCTAGACAAGAGAATTTAGCCACTCATAGGAAGAGAGAAAGAGATACCAACTGGGTAATTCAAAATTCATTTCATTAGAGATGAATCTCAAGTTCTAGATTCAATTTGAGCACGAAAGTGTTAACCAAGAGAATTAAATTGAAACCCTCTTCTCAATAGAGGTGAAAAACTTGGTCTCTAAGCTAAAAACTCTTCATAATATTTGGAATCATAAAAGTTATTTACAATTGTGCCTTTTATAGTTTCCCAAAACGTCATTAAAAATTAGGACAAAAATGCCCTTCGAGAGGTGTGCAGCGCGACATACGGTTCACACGTTGTGATGTGTGCGTCGCACACTGCCTCCGGTTGAACCAGTGACTTCATCTAGAATTGGGAGCTCCGTGCGAAGGAGGTGCGGTTCAGACCTCAGGATGTGCGCGTCGCACAATGACCGCACCCCTTGACAAACTCTTCAGTGACTTTTGCAGCTTGTGCGGAGGAGGTGTGGTTTACACCTCGGCTTGTGCGTGTTGCACGGACACCGCATATCCAGTTAGAATCTTCAGCTTTTCCGAACACTTCACACTTCACTCTTTTTGAGCTCTCTTTGGGTCCATTTCCTTGTTTATGATCATCTATCAAAAGTACCTGTATAGACATCAATAAAGGCCATAAGAATCTCTAAATCTATTCAAAATATAGCAATAATTCATTGATATAGGCTCAATAAGTTGGTAGATTACCGACTTATCAAACCCCCAAACTTGAACTATTGCTTTTCCTCAAGCAAGATACTCACAAGGTAACGAATGAATTATGCTCTAGGCTCAATCAAGGCACAAAAGACTAGTCTACACTAAAAATTAAGAAAAAGAATAAACGAAAGACTCAACAACTGACTCAACTACTATGCTCATCTCAAATTGGACGAGCATAAATTCAAGGCAATTGATCAATTCAAAACCTTTTCCAAAAGGACATCATTTCTCATTCAAAATCAAGGGAATTTTGTCATTTAAAACAAGACATTTAAGCTTCTCAAGTCATTGGCATGGACCGTCAAGGTTTGCCTCGAGATTCGCCACACAACTTGTCTCATTCATTCCCCTCAATTGAAATTGAGACTCTATGTTTCAATTCGAGTGTATGATGCCACTCACCACAAGAGAGAATCTCACTCACAATCATTCATTTCACAAAACAAGGGATTATAGGAGAACCAAGAAAACTCTCACTCTCTCAAGGAAGTTCAAGTGCATATGCGTCGAACCATAGGCTTGCCCTTCATGTATATCGCCACTAATGTAGGGTAGCCAAGCTCGGAATCACCAAGGACTTGTGGATTACGATGTTGGCTAGGGTTAAGGTGAGGATATTATTTGGATCAAGTTACCACACCTCCCTAATGCTCTTTGTTCTCATTTCGAACACCGCTCACATTTTTTTAATTTCAACTTCACCTTATTCCTCCCGCACACAACCCAAGATTTCTCATTTTAACTCATGATCATTCAAACTTCTTATACCACTTCACTTGGTAGCACCTATTTTTGCTTTTCAATTTGCTCATTGGATTGATCTTTTGGAGAAATTTTCAATTCGAAATTAAGGTGCTACCTTGCACTTGAAGTGCACTTCTTTTCTTCTCCTCATTTGATCACATGCACCCC